>BGPR01011465.1:18960-48512 GCA_013235015.1 Araneus ventricosus
GATGAAATGAAATGAGATAAAATAAATTATTTAAAGTTGTTTCACTTCGGAGCAAAATTCTTCTAACGGTCATATTAGAAATTACACTGCAAAAATTGTGTGAACATAAATCTAGTATTCATAAATTTCCATACTCTAATTGAGATTTGCACTAATAACAGATTCGTCTTCCTGGTTGATGGCAGAAAGATTTATTAATTATAAAATACTAAAGTTTTTGAAATAAAAATGTGAATAAAAAAATTTAATAATCATTTTAAAAAATTAAATTAATGCAAAAAAACAATTTTGCACCGAGTATAGAGAAAGAGCAATGTAGTAAAATACATTATCAAAGAAATTTTTATTTAAAATACAAAATATTTTTTAAATTTAAAAAAAGAGAAATTCCTTTAGGTATACTTATGAATAAATACATTGTATTACAAAATACGCAGTATAATTTCGATAACTCAAAATAAGAAAAAAAAAATTGAGATAGCAAGGTAACCCTTAAAACATAAAAATCACCCAAAATAACATAATCGGAATTCTGAATAGCCATGGCGTGTTACACGAAAAAGATTTCGTTATCGCTATTTGAAAGAATCAGCCAGAGCGTGGTCAGAGGTAAAAAAACAAGCAAAGCATAGTTACGTCACATTCGCTTGTCCAATCAGAGCCCCCCAAAGTTACAATGGTGCTCTGCTCGAGTACAGTATGCCTATATTCCACCGGAACTGTGATGTTACCAACATAAGCGTTTAGACTCTACATTTTTGTCGGCAGTGCGTTTTGAAGTTGTTGGAGATCGCTTTCGAGGTTTAATTCGACCGTGTGAATATTGAGAAACAGACAATTTCTTAACCATGTTTTTCAAATCTGCCAATTCCGCTTTAATAGCATCCATCTCGACTTGATCCGGTTTAGATTCAACACGTGCAATAGTCAAATTGCATCCAGACACCTCATATATTTTATCCGCAATCTGTGCAAACTCATCCAATGAAGCTTTACAGACTGACAAAAGTTGTTGTAGGTTAGCTGGTAAAGGCTGTAGCCACAATGTCTGCAAAATGTCATCCTACATTTTGGCTGGAACAAGATTTCGCATTTCACTTAGTAAATGTGAAGGGCGTTTATCACCAAGTTGCAAGTCTTTTAATAACAAGTTTAAACGTGCTGAACTTGACTGTGCAAACCGTTGCAAAACCCTATCCCTAAGTGCAATATATGCGTTCTCAAGAGGCGGATTTCTAACAATGTCTCTAACACATGATAATACGTTTGAATTGAAAGCAGCAACAACCGCATGAAATTTGGTCGAGTCATTGGAAATTCCAGCAATCACAAATTGCGATTCGACCTGAAAGAACCAATGCTCTGGGTCATTTTCCCAAAACCCTGGAGCCTTGAATGCAATTCTCGAAAGTTGAGAATCTTGTTCAACACTGGGCGAGACTTCCGGCTTAGTTTCAGGCAAAATACAAGACAATTACAATGACAAATGAAAATTTTAAAATTATCCAACCTTTAGATAATTAACCGATCAAGAACATTCAATCACTGCTGGACAGGGAATCGGCGAGGACAAGACTTTACTTACCCAAAATCAGGAAACGGTGATACAAAAGGTGTTAACAAACTTCAAAGTTGAAGGCATTGCATAATTTAGTCACAGCGAACGCAGAAAATTGTAGAACAGAAATGAGCGAAACGAGTAACAACTGCAATACTTCGGATGTCATCCAGTGTTCATAAAGTTGAGCAGACGATGAAGACATTCAGGTCACCAATGTAACTCACAATAGAATTCTCCGGGTCACCAGTGTTACTTTTCGCGCCTACGTCTAGGTCAAGTTAACTTCACGGGACTGATAGAAACGAGATTTATATAGTTGTAGAGGTAGTCAGTACATAGAACTGTTGATACTCATGTGCCACATGTTAACTTGTACGATCCTACCCTACTCGGCTTCAAGATCTATCATATCTGTATTTACATAAATCAGAAGTATTCCATTGGGCGTAACTGGGGACGAATTCAAGCAAGGGTACTCGTTAATAAAATAACAAATTTAATGAAACAACAATTAAATTAAAATACTAAATCATTATACAGCTAGCTAATCAAATGATACAAACAAGGAAGAGCAGAGAATGAACAGCAGCAGTCAGTCCTTAAATACTACAACAGGCTCGTCGCTATTGGTCGATGGGTGACATCACAAAGGGGGCGGATCCGATCTGCATGAAATCACAAGTCAGGATGTTGCCAGATGCCGCGATGATGCCACACTATCTTACACATTTATGTAACTTGTGATTATATTATAATTGCCTTTTTGGAACTTTTTTCCCTTTGATTATTAAGATATATACTGCATGTCATTTTATTGTTATTGCTACGAGAATTCAGCACATTGGAAATGCAACAAACGGGAATGATAGAAATGCAAATGTCTTTTAACCCTCTTATGAACTTAAAGTGGTCATATATATTAGCTTAAACTCGTATTATCTTGTCATATAAATTATATAACTAAATATTTTTCTAATTTGTATACAGTTTAGACTATAGGCGTGTTTTTTAAATCTTCTGTTACTTAATAATAAATAACAGTCAAGAAATCACACAAGTAGCAATAAGTTTCTTACCTTGTTCTGAAGAATAAAATTTTTCAAACCCATCACCAATTAATGTCAACAATTTTTCCTGTAGCCCATTTTTATGAGAGTTTTTCTCAATTTGAATGCCTAAGTTACTTTCCGAAGAGTGACTTGCTGTGGTAAGAAGTGACTCAAAAGTGGAAGGGGAAATTGCATCAATAGATTCATCCTTCCTATCAATGTTTGAAATTTCACAGGACCAAACGAAACGGTTGAAAAAAATCTATTTGAGGAGCTTCCTGCCCAAGTGCCAAGTAAGCTATTTGGTGATTTTCCTTAGCGTCAACTGGAGGGAAGTTTCTGCCACAAATATTGTGGTAATAATAAATAGAAAACTGGTGTTTACATAACTTTCCTAACCTACCAGCTGGGCAAGAACAGCAGGCGCTTAAAACATCAACACAATGCACTTCATTGTCACATAACACAGAAAATTGGCATTCATTAAATTCATTTTTTGCATGCTCCTGCTTGATAGGGTTTGCTTAATCTATTGCTCTTTATCTCATTTTATCAAGGAAAAGCTTTGGCCCAGCATTTCTGGAATTTGCAAACTCCTGCAACCTTCTTCTATAATAATTTTCCAGAGTTGTCGCACCGAAATCGATCAAGGTAACACATTGTAAGCCATTACCTGTGATAGGACTTCATCTTTGAAGATTCGTATGGCTACTTCTGAAAAATTATTGGTGTTATGTCCTGGTGGTGTTATGCTCATCACGAAAGGCTAAACACCACAGTTCCTTTCGATTCCAATCTTTGGTAAGATACTCATTCTACAATGGATAATTTGTAATATATGATCCAACATACTCTACTGCATTCAGATATGCTAGTTCGGCAAAGGTTGGTGTCTCGACATACATGATTTGTTGGAAATGAGACATCAATTGACTCCTGTCATTATTTGGGATCCCATATTTAGAATCCCAAACCCAACTCCAAACAGCCTGCGAAAATGCAAAGGAAATGTTGACACTGGGGCCATGTTTTCTTCAGAGACAAAATTTCAGCATCTGAATAGTCTGTAATTAATGTTGCAGGACCCCCTTTATTACAGAATGCAGACTCTTTGAGGATATTTAAAATTCAGCAAAAGCCCTGTTTGTAAGAACACTCGCTCTGTCCCTTTGTGATAAATATCCCTACAGGTACTGCTCCTGCTGCACAAGGTGTCAGCATAATTGTCAGAGAATGACTCTATGCATCACAGAAACTCGTAGAATCCACGAAAATGATTTCCTGTCTTGAAATATGATTTTTTTGTGTAATATAAAATAAACAAATGCAATTTGAAAGTCTCTTATTAATGGCTGTGAAACCAGAAGCTCTGATAAAAACTTTCGAAATTTTTATCTTCACCCAAAAACAGGATATCCAGAAAGTCTTAATGTTTTATCCAGAGACATATGTAAACTGTGAGTTAGATAAAATGTGATAATCACCTTGCTGTGATTACCATGTTCACAGATAATATTTGGCCTATTTAGAAGGTTGTGAACCATATTATACATATATATTACTTAAAAAGAGAAACTTATTTTCATTATCAAAGTCCAAGCTAACTCATTACTTTTAATTTAAATACTATACATAGCAAAGGGTTTATTTATGCATTTTTTGACTGATTCATTTCTAGAGACACTAATTTTTCAAAAAGATATATGAAGTTAAAAATTTTTATTTTTAAAAAATAACAATAATTTCACAACATTTTTGAATTTTGGAAACAATGTTAAAGAGAGAGAGGGACAGTTCCATTTCAAAGAATATATATACAATGAAATCTCCAATAGTTTTAATAATGTAAATTAAAATTAAACTTCAAGTTTAGCAATGATGTTTTCTGAAAACGACTGGAAAAGTTTGACGATAATTGAAAATTAACTTACTCCAATAAACTTGTCTGTTATTCTAGTACGGGCAGTATCTAGGTTGATTTTCACTTTTATTGAAGCAAGGCATCAGTATTCTTTGAAATTCCTTTCTTATTCTTTATGGAAGGCACCTTACCAAACGAGCTGTGATGACACCCAAGTTTTTCTTGTAATAATGTCAATAAAACCCATTTAGTGAGAGCTAAAATAGACACCATATTTAAAAGAGAAAAGTTAAGATAAATTTGGAAACAAAACTTACCAGCAAACAAGCCTTTCTCTTGCAGGGCATGACTTTGTGCTGTTCCAATTCGTATTTGTTCTATTGCCAAAATCTTTCACCATTCATTTATATCACTCATGAATTTTATGTTGCATCTTATGGTAACTTCCTCATTGCTCTCCACAATTTCATTTTCAAAATTCGGAGGCAGATTATCAGTTGTAATATTCATGCGAATATCCTCTGACAAATCCATCTTTAACAAGAGTTAAGAAGAAGAAAGAAAAGGCTTTCACTAAAACACACACGATCGTAGTTCAGGGTAATGGCGAAGTACAAAAAGAGCGAATAGCAACCTAATCAAATTCGAAGTTTGCGTTTTAGGGACATCACTTCTTCGCGGATTACGGGACGGAGCTAACCAATGAAATTGTTCGATTTTCCTCCATATTCAATATAAGGAAAGGAATGGAAATATGCCTACCGGGCTCTATCTCTAGTGCATTTTTCTTCATTCAAAATACCTCTTCCTAATTATTTTTACTGAACTCTTCCGTGAATAACATGGCAACAAAACAAGTTCAAGAACAAGTACAGAAGACATCGTACCAGAATTGCCAGTTTTTACAAACAGATCAAGGACTACTTCCACCTCTTCAGTCAATTCAACAACGTCAACAATTGTCCAAATGGATAATCTAAACATAGAAGAAACCGCCTCCAAGGAACTACTGAAAAGACTCCGTGAAATAATTAATGGAGGCACCATCTCAATTTCCAAAGAAGGAAGAGCGATTTTCCGAGCACATCTCAACAAAGATTTGGACGCAATAGAGGGCAACCAAAACATTTCCAATTACACAGTCAAGGAAACTGCAGATTCCAGCAGTAACAGAACAGTGGACGTTAGAGAGATTGGCATTCAATACAATGAAAACTCTTTATCTCCAGATCCAAGCACCCCAAGTAGAAACGCTCCCACCAACGACACCGGAGCCGAAACCATCAAGTTATACCTAGAGGCGGCAAACCAGGGCCACAAGGAGAAGAAGGCCCTAATCGTGGTCCCGAATGATAGTGCAGAAGGGAGCAATAAGGATATTGAGGCCATACTAAGAAAAGAACTCCCCCAAGAGCTGGCAAATAAAATTAAACTCGTCAGGGAAACATACAAAGGAGAGATAGCAGTCGAATGTCATGGAGAGGAGGATGTAGGGACAATTAAAGAGTTAATCAAGTCAATAGAGAACCTCAATAACAATGTGTCGACAAGACCTCCAGGCAAACAACATCCAAGCCTTGTGATCTACGATGTCCCGGAGGTAACTACTATTGAAGAGATACAAAAGACTGCCGGGACCTACTCTGAAGAAAGCATGAGTCTTCTGCTCCGGGTCAAAATGAGAGGCCGCCAAGAAGAAAAAAATCACATAGTGTTGGAAGCACCCAGCAAGGTCTTCCATACAATAAAACATATCAAGAGAATATCCATAAATAGGGCCCTGTATAACATACGGGAGTTCTATCATATAAAGAAATGTGCCACCTGCCAGAAGATAGGTCACACAGCAAGGGCAAAGGAGTGTAAGATGAAGTGTTCCTTCTGAAGAACCTGCGGTGGCAAACACCAATCGAACCAACGCAGAAAATACTACTACGAGTGAATAAACTGTGCAAAAAACAATGGCAAAAATGGGGCATCCTTTGACACAAGGCATGCAACGAATAACCTCTCATGATTCTGCTACGAGCAAGCAATTACGACTTACTAAAAAACGAGATACTACTTACTTTCATGGCAAATAGCGTTTATAATATTCCTCCAACAAGCCTACCAAATCCTTTTAATGGAGCATCTGACTTCAGTATGGTACCCCTAAAACTCCTGCAGATTAACCTGGCAAGAACCGAGGCAACTATGCTGCAACTCCAAAGAAGCAGCAAGTTCTCTTAAGCCAGACAATATCCTAGCACAGGAGCAGTACTTGAACGCAGACAAAATCCAAGGCATCCTAATCTCATGAATTTTCTTCTCCCCCAATAATAATAAGGCAGCAATAATCCTTCCACCTTCCATTCTCAAGCCTACCCTGATAGCAACAAGGAATAATGCAGTTGTAGTTAAAATACATTCAACCCATCCCATCACCCTGATCTCAGTTTATTCATCATTCAATCTACTCTGCAAGATCTCCAGGACATTCTTTCACTTCTACAAAAAGGAAGTATCTTCACCGGTGCAGACCTAATAGGTCATAACACTGTTTGGGGATACAGATCAAATGACACGAGAGGAGAAAATATAATGAACTTCACACATCCTAGCAATAGACCTCTGCCTTTTCAACACCCAAGATTCTAATCTGGTCTATTTTGTTTCTGACTTTTTCCTTGGAGCGTGGTATGTAATCATTAGTTTCATCGATAATTGTTTTCGTGACTAATGAGACTGAGTCAACAATAGTATTATTTTCTACCATTTCGGATGTGATATTTGCCAAGAAGTAGAACTTACCCAGTTTTCGGCAACAAAAACATATGTTTGAGTAAGGTAAGAGGTATAGTGCCCAGATCTTTTATCAGTTAAAATTATTGTTAAATTATCGCTATTGTGTAAATTATCGTTTATTGTCAAATCAAGAAACAGCTGAATGGACGGTGAACAAATTCCACGATCTAACACATAAAATGTTCTCGTGTACTGATGAAAATAAGTTGGCTGGCCGCATTTTATACGACAGAGATTGTGGTCTGTAAGAATCTGTTCAATTTGAGAGCCACGGGGATTAGAATCTGGACTGCCCCAAAGAGGGTTGTGACCATTGAAATCGCCAAGCAGTAAAAAAGTTACTGGGAGCTGAGAAATCAGATTGTTTTAATGTGTTTGATCTATCGGTTGATTTGAAAGTAGATATAAGTTGCAAATAGTTATAAAAGATTGTACTTGTATGCGTGCAGAAGCAGCTTGTAACCGAGTGTTTAAATTCATGTGCCGCAAGTAAAGGAACCCCTCCTCAAGCTCTGCCATTTATATTATTTTTTAGTGAAGACTGTGTAATATTTATTTGATCTTCATCTTTAAAATGGGTTTCCTGTGAGGCGATGCAGACGGGCTGGCAATCATTTATTATACCTTTTAAATTCGTGTTTTTGTGCTTGATACCACGAAAACTCCAAGAAACAAAGGAAGACTTGATTGCAAAAACAAACCCGAGAAAAAAAGAAGAAAACCACTTTTAAGAAAACTTAGAAGAAGGCGGAGGAGCATCATTGTAGTTGGTGGACATATCAGACAAATCATCCTCGCAGATGTATACACCTTTGAAGGTGGGTCACTTTCATTCTCCATAGAAACATTTTTAGGAACTTTCCAGCAGTCCTGTTTAATTAAAGCTTGCTTATTGAGTAAAAGAGAGTTCAGATTTCTTTTTTTTTCTGTCACAATTCTGGGCAGCTTTAGATTCTTTAACCATTTTTCAGCTTTTTTCATGTGTTTGGAATTGTCATTATTCTTAGATTTGCATGGCGTTTTTGATTTTACTGGTGAAGAGACTTTTCTGGTGTATGTATCTTGAATGTGTTCCTTTCTTCCCATTGAGACCTAAATTTTATTCAGATCTGCAGTTCTAAAGAGAAAACCATATCCTAAATTGAATCCTTCTAGCTCTTTGCGTTTCTATGCTATTGTGTCCACATATGCAAGGATGCGCAGACTTTTTAGGCACAGGATTTCGTCCAAATTTGATTGAAACATAAAATTTTGGTGTTCTGATAACAAACCAAATTTCATCTGTCTAGTAGCGTTTTTATTTTATTGTGTTTACAGATAGACCGACAACACAGATGTCATTACAAAAATGGTCTTTTCAGTTTCGGGGCGATTTAACATGTATAGATTTGTATAAAATTTCGAGGTGGAATTTCATGACGATTACGATGCTTTGTCTTTGTATCCTTCGTTTGAGAGAGTAAAATATATAAATAACTCTTTTACATTCTTAAACTCAATTCTTCACCCTCTGGTAATAACGCCCAGGGCACTTTCACTGCCTAGCTGACCCTAGTTACGCCACTGAATTGTGCGGAGAGTAGATATTATTCTGACGCGGGTCTCTTAATCGCTGGGCCCTATTGTGAGCAATCGGTCCAATCGGCTAACGGCCGGCCCTGCGAAATAGGACTCAAAAGCAATTCGTCGTATTGCGGTTGGCTTTTGCGAGAAGATTCACAGTGCACTCCCGCAAAAAGTTTTTTTCCTTTAAATTTTTAGTTTTTTAATTAATTTCATTAAAATATGTGTTGATTTCTTGAAATTTTCAAACATTTCAAACGCCTTTTCTTTGTTAACAACTTTTAACATATTTTCACTTTCATTGCGAAATTTTATCAAGTTTTTAGCCCTTTTTCAAATCATACATATCTTATGAATTCTTCAAAAAATTCAATTAGAATACCATAATCAGAAAGAAACAGATAATGAAATATCAAATTAAAAATTATTCTAACTAGTTTTTCGTACTTATAAATGTTTTTATATATATAAATTTAAAACCATTTTCTGATTGTGTATGCACGATTGTATTTTAAACACGGTTTAATATTGGCTCGAATTATAGAGTTTATTACATTTTTTATTTCCAAAATTTCCTTTTTTTGTTCTTATACCATTTTTGTTAACAATTAAGTGAATTTCAAATTGTTGCAACGATTTCAAATTAATATTTGAGAAATAGCAGCTGATAACTGCATTCATTTACTGTTCTCTGAGCTTTATATCTGATTTACGAACTGAGAAACTGAAACTGGTAGAAAAATAATTTTAATGATAGAAACTAGTAGAATATTTTTGTAATTTATTTATCTTAAAAATGTAATTAACTTTTGAAGAAATACACTAAAAGTAGAAAAAGAAATGGCTTATTAAAATTGGGTCATCTGTCCACAACCAACGCATCATTTAACACTAAACGTACCGGTGATTGATTTGACCAGTCACGTTTGTTTTGTGTTAACAGTACCAACAGGTTGAATACCTCTTCTTCTAGATTATTGCTACATTTCACAATTCTTTTCTACAAAAAGGGTCTGTCTCCCTTTAAAGAGCAATAAATTGACCTTTTGCATCCAAACTGGTATCCTTCAGAAATGATTTGAAACCTCCAGGTGGCAGGCATTCGAATTGCTAAGTTTAACGAATTCGTTAAGCCGAAATAACAGCTATTTTCCAAAACTGCCAGGGTTTGGACAGATCTACTGCGAATCGGGGAACGTTTAACGTAAGTTACAAAAATAACTTTTTCATTTCATTTTTTTATGCTAGTCTTATTGTTACGAATTAAATCTTTAAGTTTCATGGGTTTCTCTTGACTACATATTTGTAAAAATCTTTTTTTTTCTGCCGTTTACGAGATAACTATTTCTGGTGTTTATCTGCATGTGAATACGATTTTTTTAACTTATCCTGTTTTAGTATTTACAATCGAGGGTGGATCTAGGAATCCGTTAAGGGGGCGTGTACTATAGAAAAAACTTTCCGTGTTTTGAAATCTTGAAAATTAGGAATAATTTAATTAAAATAATTATTAATTTAAAATTAATTAATTAAGTTGTAATTGGTTAAATTTTAAATATTTAAATTTAATTTACTAAATATATACAACGGCGGATCTTGGAATCCGAGAAGGATACTATGGAAAAATATTCTTTATATATCTTGTATTATTGACTTTAAAAAAATGCTCTTTGGCCAAAAATAATAACGAAGTATCTTATCCTTCGTCTTCGTAGTTCCCAAGTGCGCTGCTATGCCCTCATGACAAAATTTTAAAATCTCTAAACGCAATTCCACCGGAAAGACCAATTGCTTTCTAACAACACCTCTGTGGACCTTGACCTTCCGAAATAACACTTCCCTCTCTATTCCGAACTCTTCATTGTTATCTTTCTCCCCTTCCTCCAACACTCTGCTAAAGACGGGTCTTTTTTCTGCGTGTCCTTGAACACCTCCCGGCTCACTTTCATCAAACCTACGGGGTTTCCTGTGTCTGCTTCGTGTAATTCATACGCGTCTATTGTTGTGATTTCTGCACTAAGCTCTTCCTCACCCCCCGCTCATCTCGAATAAACTCGAACAGTTCAGATACGAGAGCTATGCTCTCCTAAAACAGTTAAAGCGAAGCGTACAGCTTCTTAACTCTCCTTCTCTCAGCTACACAACTGGCCGCATGGGACCCAGTTATTTCTAAAACCGATCCGAAGATCCAGCACTCGAAACATGTTGCTATGATCGGAATCCGATCAATAAATGATCACTGATCGAAAATCAACTCCCTCTTTTCTTTTTTGCCGCCGCTTATATCTTGTTCTCCAAGGGACGAGGTCCGCCCAACATGTTAAGATTTCCGTCCCAATTCGTGAGGTCCACCAATGAGGTCTTTCTTTCACCAGGTGGTTGATTTATGTCCAGTGACAGTCTTGGCTATTAGCGTTATCGTCTGTGGATAGTCTCGTCTCAGTTCAACTGAGAAGGGATATCCATCACTCCTTCTTAACTGGGAGTTTCCGAAAAGGTTTTGTGTGCCAAGTGTCACTAGATATGGAGTGAAAAGAAGCTCTTTGTACGAATTTTCTTGTGGAGTTTTGCCGACAGGTCCAGGTGGCTAATTTGGCGGGGCCGATTTTAGCAGCTATTCTGGAATCTTCACAATGTTTAAACGTCACAGAAAAAAATTAATGAGGGAATCTCTTTTAAATCTTGTTTTCCTGTTCATTTTTTAAAAAAAAAATCTTGAAGATAATTCAACTTAAATACTTACTAATTTGTTTATATCAGAAATCACACAATAAAACTAATGCTAGAAAAAAGTTTAAATATATGTAAATGATAAAACTGTATTTTTAAAAATAATACATTAAATATTGCCCGGAAACAAAGAATACTTTTTCCAACATAAATTCTGTAATATAGTTCACTAAATATTACGAGTTTTTAATTATATTGTCGCACAGTAAATTCCAAGGAAAAGTAGAATAGCATGAAAAAAATTACAATAGATAAAACTATAATAATTGAAAATAAATTTTTTATTATTATCATTAGAGATGCATTACATTCAGAATTTTGTTAATACTAAATATTTCATTTTGTGCTATTTCTAAAACACAAACAATTGCTTGAATTTGTGTATAAATTAATAATTATTTTCTGACCATAGTTTTCATTTATTATCCTAAATACAACCCAAACCACACTTAATTAAAATACAAATCAAAGTTATTTAAAATAAGTATTACAATTTATTAAAAGGAAATTTTGCTATTTAAAGTTTTGACTCTAAAAATGAAAGTAAGTAGTTAAATTTAAATTTTATGGTGCTGTTAAATAAAATAATAGATATAATAGTATTACCAAATAAATACATATATACACAGGGCAAGAATTTAAAAAAAATATCCCTCCCAGACACACAAACACTTTAAAAATTCCTTGTTAAGCCATTGTGTAGTAAATTTATTAATTTGCTTTGTGTTACACAGCACTTTTCCCACTTGTTTTTATCTCTAAAAACATTTTCTGACAAATAATTAATAAAAAAGAAAAAATTTGGAAATCAATTAATTGGAATTATTTTTTATCACTACTGTTGGCCAAACTCATAGCATACATACTTAATAAAAATAAAATACAAGATATATGTGAACAACAAGACAAGACAGATAAATGCAACATATTTATTTAATAGTCTGTGTTCTTTACACCCCTTTTATTTTTTGTCTCCTGAAGCAAGTGGTTTGATGGAAATTACTAAATAAATATCTTGATCCAATCATTTCCAAATAAAACGCTTAAGCCAGATCTCTTCTGTTCGGAACTGTATTCACCCTCCTATAAATATAAATGTATAATAAAATACTTTCGACATTTAATAATTTTCATAAACAAATTCCAGTAGCCTTTTTTAAATTAAAAAAAATGAGTTGGAAAATTGAATTGATAATTTAAAAGAATTTTGTTGGTTCCAGTTTAATGCAGCATCATTTTAATTATTTTAACAGAATACTAACAACTTTTAAGATAAAACACATTGAGATATATTCTTAAAAGGACTCAAAATATTTACTTATTTATAACAGAAATTTAATATAATTACTTGTAAATATTCTCTTTAATTTAAATCAATGTATCATCACATTAAATGATTTGTTAGAAAATGGAATGAATCTACATTAATTAAGCCGTTTTTTGAGAATTAATTCAAAACCTACTAAGATTCAATTTTACATGCACATAAACTGAAAGATACCATTGTTATCGCACTCCATGTAGCTCTTTTTGGCAGGGAAAAATACTTATTAGGTCTCTGTATTGTTTTAGTTGGGGATTTTACAAAAGGCATAGTACTGTCTACCTGTGTTTCGTATAACACCTCTACCTCCTGCCATAAGAAGGTAAGATAATGAGAAAAAAGAATAGGAAAGTTTATTTGCATATATAAAGGTTATGAATGTTGATCACTGCCATGTTCTAGATGATGCATGAAAATAATTACAAGATTCCGTTTTAAAACAATTTACTATTTACACACTAAAAATCATTTTAAAAAACATACATAATGAAATTTTTTTTAATTGCAGAAATACATTAACACAGTTAAAAATTCAGATTAAAATCAATTTCTTTTTTATTTACATATGAAATTAATTTATCGAATAAACTACTGCAATGATACGTACAAGGAAGCATTATACATATTTTCATCAATAAGATACTTCAACAGAAGATTTAATAAATTTGTTACTTTGAAAGTAATGTATATTTTTTATGTTTTCATATTAAGTGCATTAATATTCTTAAGAAACTGCTTAATGGAAAGTACATTACAGTCAAAATAAATTGTCTCTAAACCGCAGAATTTGAACAATTTTCCAAAATAATTTTTGTCTGAAACAGTATTATTACTACCAGAGAACACAATATAACCAACTCAAAATGGCACAGAATTACCCATTACCTTATATATTGACACACAAGTCACTATCAGAAATATCATCAGTATTAACATAAGATTTTTCTATTAAGATATTTGTTTTCCCTACATAAAGAAAATTGAAAATGTAGTGTAGATATTCCCCTTTTTTACTTTTTCTTCTTTTTCGCAAAAAGTATCAGCACATTGCATATGAAAATATTCACTAATAGAAAAGGGAAGATTTTTAAAATTGAATTTTTAAAATTTTTTTGCTATAGCATTCTTTGCTTCCATACACATGGTCCAGTGATGCTTTTTGGTACCATGTTGCTTTATCTGTTCAGGTAGATGAATACTCATGGACATTTTAGGGATGAGATTTTCGTTACCGTAACATTTTATAAATAACTGTTGATGAGAAGCAATAAGGTTTTCTAAATTCTCCAACTTTTCAATGTGAATAATAGGAGAAAAAATATACGGAATAATTTGAATTAGCTTCACAAAACATATCAAACTGTCAGGAGATTCATTTTTAAAACAATCTTTTAAAATGAATGGAAAAAGTAGAATTAAATTTAAACAAGCACTACTTGATGCATTAATTTGTAGATTGCTTTCAAACATTCGTGGATACAAAGGTTTGCTTACTGAACAATGAAACTTGAAATTTAGTAACAAGTCATTTAACTTTTTTTCTTGTAAAATAACCTTCATCAATACAAAATTTAAGAAACAATGTGGTTTCTTTCGGTGCAATACCTTCAAGCAAAATATGCATTGGATCATATAATAAGTCTTATGTTATTGAGAAATATGGCAACGTATAGAGAATTGCACCGTGAATTTAATCTAAATTCTTTTGATATGATTTATAAGTAATTTTTGAATTTGTATGATTTTGCAGTCTCAAAGTTTCTGATGTGGAGGAGAAAAATTACGGATGTTTTTCAGCTAGTACTCGATAGATGATTGTGTATGGATTATGCTACTGGCAGAAGTGATACATGTGATACACCAACAGCTGGAATAAATATATTTTAATATTAAAAAAGCATATTTAAACAGTACAGACAAATCAGGAATTAACATAAAATATTTTGAATGAATGCTTACAGGTTACAAAAAATGCAGCATATTCAAATTATCATTTTACCAATGAAAGTTATCATTTTAGCATGCCCAGTACTTTAAAATGTATAATAAAATTAAAAACATTCAGAAACTAAGAATCTCACTTACTGTTTACAATTACATGTTAAAATTTTACATTTAAACACAAATAGAATAATTATGTTAATGCCAAATAAAAACTGACAATTACTCACTACATAAAATGAAATTGAATAAATTGGTGAGGCTCAAGAAGTTTCTTATACTTTTAAAAATAATATGCTTTTACAGTTTATTATATTAATTCTAAGCTGACTTTCTATATTGGCCAATTTTAATATAGTGTTACAGCAAATATTCAAAAGGGGTGCATTTGCCTTAGGAAAGTAACTTTGGAAATTTTACTGGGAAAATAATATAAATATAAGAAGGGGGGACATTATACTGTTTCTCATAAAAATTATATGAAATAATATTTTTCTAAAATTTTGTTCACATGATTTTTATGAGAACATATAATATAAATTATTCATAAAGATTATAACTTGAAATTCATTTGAATAAAGTTAGTAGTGTAAAATTAATATGAGGACATCTAGTTAATTAAGTTATACAATTCAGTTCTTATATCTGCTTAGGATAAAAACTGTCACACTGATGGAAATGAAGCCATCAGCTAAAGGTCCCTAACATATTCTTTAGATTACCATACAATAAATGAATTATTTCACCACAAGAAAACTCAATAACATAATGCCTCCAGCTGCAAATTATTCAATTAAATATTCCAATTTGGTTAAAGTAGAGTATATGTAGGTTACACCATAATATGCAAGTTGCCTAATCTATTTTCTCTATTTATCATTGGAGATACAATAATCAATGATACAGCAACATCACTAATAAATTTGAAAAATCAACTACATTGATTATTAGACTGTTTTCTAAATTTACAAATACTGCAAGGAAATACATATACATATACTCCATTTTAACTTTCAATTTTTATATCATATTCACAGAAAAGAATGCAAGTATTTAGTTAAATGTACTTACATAATTCAGGTTTCCTTAGAAACTCATGTTCTACGGGTGGACGATTGCAGTATAAATCCAAACATTGGTGCTTAAATCTTCTCGATTTGGAAGAAAAAATGAGTGTCATTTGCTCGAGGAACATTTGCCCCTGTGATAATTTCTTAAGTCAATGTTTGACTTTTTAATCTATAAAAAGAATTAAAATCACAATTAGCTGGCGATGGGTGTAAGAGTTATACTCCGGCGTAAACAAACTCAAACGATGCCATTATTCTTATTCTTAACGGTTACTGCGCATACGCAAGTTTTAGCGGTACGTAAGACTTGCTTAGAGGCACAACCTCTGACCCAGTGGCTCTGAAGTTTCTTTCTGCTATTGGTGCCTTTCATTTCCATTGTGCCTTCAACGTTTCCTCAGAGTCAGAGGCACTTTCGCTTTGTGCCTCTCATATTACAATAATAGAAGGCACAATGCGCCTGTGCCTTATATTTAAGAGGTACGCTTTTAAGAGTGTACCTACCGCAGACCAAGAGCGTTCTCTCTTTGTCTGCATAAGTTGTAAGTAACATAACTCTTTCTCTACAGCAGGTTGGCGCAGTTTAGCCAAAAATGGCTCTTGCGCCATTACACCCCAAACAACCAAACCTCTACAGGAGGTACATGAGTTTCGTCGTTTGCGATTTGTCCAACATAAATCGGACGAGAGCCGAGGGTTTTAGAAAACTGATTTACAGATTTTTTCCTTGAAAAATGACAGAACACGATCCAGAATGTGAGATAGGACCAAGATCGGGAAAAGAGGCTAGAAACCAGTGTCTGTTATAACAGGCGGACAGGGGAAGGATGGGCTAGTGATTGGAATGTGCACAATTGCTAGTAGCCTCTATTTGTTCTTGCAATCGAACTTGTTCGTTCACAGTTATAACATCCTTTGATGGGCTGAAGTATATCTGTGTGTAAGTATCATTTTTTCCAACAAGGAAACAAAACGAACAGATAATTTTCAATAATAAAAAATATGCTTACATCTCCCTTTTATGCATACTTTTATTATAATTCAATTTTTTATTTAAATTCTGTCTTTGAAGTTATTAAAAAAGGTATTTAAAAAATTTAAAGTTTATAAAGTAAAATTTTATATCAGCGGGTATTGTAACGTCCTGATCCCTACGACGAATACAGAAGCTGAGTACATGTGACCACATATTTATGAATTAATTTTTATATTTCAACAGGAGATTAGTTTCAAAAAGATTTATACACCGAGTTAAAAAGATTAAGGACACAGATATATATATAAAGAGAGAGAGTTATACTGACGCAGTTTTAAACTGTGGTAGAGGCACTCAAGACAGAAAGGTCTAATGTGATTACCTCGAAAATGCATCTTTCAGTCGTTTATTAATGGAATCCAAAATATTTTACTCTAGCCACTCTAAAAAAATGATTTAATTTATACCTTTTTCCCATTAATTTTATAATTTATCTTTTTCATTTTTCGCCTATACTCTTCTTTCTTTAATTTTTGTATATTTTTCATCGCTTTCTTTGTCTCCATCGTAATCTTAATCGAACTCTCCCCAACTCAAAGCTTAGGCACTAATTCACTTAATATGATACTTTGAAAACATCCTCTCTCCTATACGACGCGAAGCATTCAGTTCTGTGCCTTCTACCTTGCTGCTTGGGTCTCCCCATTTTACGGTATGTACATTTTTAATTTTTCTCACTTTTATTTGGCTTTTTGTATGTCCTAACACTCGGGGTGAAGACAATGTTCTATTAGCTTATAGTCACACGGTTCGCAGAAAGTTTTGGGATTTTTCTAATTATTTTATGGTTAGTATGGATAGTTAGTACGGATTTCACCTTCCCTGAAAAAGCATATCATCAAGCAAGGAACATCTTTTTTTCATCTTTTTTCTATAAAAAACTGGGAATTCATTTTATTAAAAAAGATTATTCTCTCACCTTTCTAACACCAAAATTTCACAAGATTCCTCCTAACTTTAGAAGTATTACCAATGGTATTACTTCTAAATGGTATAACTCTAATGATATTACAAAAGCTGGCAAACTCTTACAAAAATACATACAAACAATCATAGAGAATTTGAATAAGCAAAGAGATACAATTATTGTCAATAATAGTGTAGACATTATAAATATTATTAAAGATGTAGGCATATCTAGTGTACAAACATTTGACTCCCAGGATATATTTAATAGTATAGATATTGAAGATTTGATTAATACCCTAGTAAATATACATAAAGATTTTGGTCTTAAAAAGGATATTATAGCATTAATAAATATAAAACTCTTATTAATCTTGTACTTAAAGAAAATTATATTATTTTTGATAATAAGGTTTACCATCAACTTGAAGGATTACCTCAAGAAGGTCCAGTTAGCTATAGTTTAGCAAATAGCTACACTACTATGAGAAAAATTTAATTAATAATAGCTATAGTAAATTATCTTGTTTTATAGATGATTTGATATTATTTAATAAAGAAATAGATCTAAAGCCACAAATTAACTTCTATCCTAACTATTTAAAACTAATAAAAACTAAGGATAATGAATTAACTGCAGAATTTCTAGATTTAGATATAAAAATTATAGATAATAAAATAGTAACATATATCTTTGATAAAAGAACAGCATTTAATTTTCAAATTAATAAATTTCCTTTTTGAGACAGTAGAATAGATAAGAAATATTTAGGCCACTTAGAATAAAAAAACTCTATTTCAGTATTTAATAGGATATTTATAATTCTTGGACTATAGGTATGTTTTTTCTTATATTACATATATTGTGTAATTTACTTCAAATTGGTTATTGATTCATTAGTGTCTGAATTACTGCATAGATGGCTCCAGGATTTATAAATTGAAATACTCCTTATAAAAAGATTGGAATATTAATATTCAAATATTTATTTAAAAAAATTAGATTATTAATTGTATTACGTAATTTAAAATTTTTTGAGATTTTTAATGTAGGTATCATACTAATTCTTTAATTTTAAAATAAATTGAATTATTTGGTTAATTTATGTTCAATCATAGTTAGAAATCTTGTTTAGGCAATCTATGAAGTCAAGCTAAGTGGCGGTTTATATTAAAATGTGGAATACAAGTAAAGGAAGGGTAAAAACACTGATTCTATAATTCTTAGCGAATAACTACGGATATTTTATTGAATGATGAATTTATTATTTTTATTGCAATATAATACTGCAATATATTGTTGTATTTCATAGATTTAATTTTACTATTTTCCATATAATGATGATATCTTGCTAGTGTTAGTGTATGATTTTTCATTCTAAATTCTTTCATTTTAGGGTAAATTTCCCTTTCTGTTTTTCCAAAAACTTTAGTAAGAGGAATGGTTTGTACAGAAAAATTGATTTAACCTGGTTAAGCTTGTCCACAGCGAAGGAACTAATTTAATTGTTGAAAACTCCATATACTTGGATTGCCTTTTTTTAATAGTTTTGATAGCAACAGAGTTCATTTATATGTCCACATCTAAATGTTTAAACTTACCTTCTGCTCTTAGTAATCTATAGCATTTTCAATTTTTTAGATTTTATTTCAGATATGGTTATTTTGTTTAATTAATGGATTTTTAGATTATGAATTGCATTTTGATATGTCTTGTTTACTTTGTTTTCGTATGTCCATATGTAACAAATTATATTTTAATTTATATTAGTATATATCACACAACAATCAAATGCCAATCAGTCTTGGAAACCGATTTGTGTCGCATTAATCTAGATTTGTGGCGCCACCCCTTTGCGAAATCCAATTTTTGGAAAAACGAAAAAATAGGGAAATAAATCCCCAAAATCTTTCAAGATTAGGAAAGAGAAAGTATTAAACTTAAAGCATACCAATTCAATAGTCTTTATTATTGTTATGACAGCATTATCCTAAAGAAAGTTATGCATTTAACCCTCTGAGGCCCGTATTCACCAAACTTGATTGATCCAGGATTAAATCGCGAATCAGCAAATCCGAGAATCAATACTAACACTGGATCAAAGTCCTTTCGTATTCTCCATCAACGGATTACGTGATCTATGACTTAACTGGAAGAAAAATGTAAGCTGCGTTTTGATTGGACGAACCACTCCGAAGTTTTTCGTTGCCCTTCAATCAATCAATCCATCGATGACAGAGACATAATATAAACATTATATCCTGAACTTTCTTCGACTTCAACTCACGCAATATTTTGATTCTGACCTTTGTTATTCTTATTGTAATATTAATAATGGATTGTAAAAGGAAGAATTTTACTGAAATTGAAGCCGAGGCTTTTCTCCTGTCATTGGAACAGTTCAAATTAATAATTGAAAATAAAAAAACAGACGCAACATCAAATAAAGAGAAGGCAAGCGCCTGGGCGGAATTAACTGCCATGTTTAATAGTTTCCCCGGTGTTGCAAGAAGAAATTCCAAGCAACTGATGACGTATTATAAAAATCTCAAAAGGAAGGGGAACAAGAATCAAGCTGATAGGCGATATCAGATTTTTAAGACTGGAGGAGGCCCTAAAGCTGATACATCTTCAAATCCAGTTGAAGAAAGATTGTTGGCAATGGGTGCATTGAAGATGCCCTTGGTCAACAGTTATAATAGCGATGCAGCTTATCATAAGATGACTTCTGGTAAGTTAAAATTCATGTTTATTTTTTTCTTTTTTATCCGAGTATCTTTTTAGAGTTCTCATTTTCCTATATATTCTTTTTTTTCCCTTTCAGACACCACACATTGTGCAACTAACTGCGACGAGGAGGTAAGGTCTTATTAAAATCATTGTCATTATTTATGTAATACTTTCAGGAGTTTTAAAAATTTTTATTTAACTTTTTTATGTTCTTGAATGTTGGTGTAATGCATTTTAAAATTAAAATTTCTTAAAAATGTCGTTTAATTCAAAATTTATTAGAGTGATTAGTTTTAGAAATCAAATATTAGCTATTAGTCTTGATACTCAGGTGTTGTGTCGTTACGTCACTTAATTATTTAGAAGTTGACACTCAACTAATTATATATTACTAGAAAATCACCTGTCATGGTTTGACGGGTATAAATTGCCTCTTCATTCGAGATATTTCCCTTCAAATTTGACGTGTTTAAATAGATATATATGCGAGAGAAATGTTTTTAACATTGATTGAAAACAAATAAAATAAACATATGTCTTAATGACAAGAAATATATTTTTTTTCATTTACATATTATTTAAATATTTCTTTATTCAAAAAAGCTCTTGATAAAGAACATTCCGTGTGAACTATTTTTCGTTGTTTAAAAATTTTCCTTGTACTTCAGATGTCTTTGTGTAAATTTTAATGTGATTGAGTATCCTAGACCTTGAAAGTGCAACATAGAGCTGTCCATGTGAAAAGACAGGCTCATCGAGGTAAATTCCAACACGATCGAAAGTTTGCGCCTGAGATTTGTTGATAGTCATCGTGTAAGCTGGAATTAACAGGAACTGGCTGCGGTTGAGAACGAATGGTAGATTCACATCACTGGTGGCTAATTTAATTCTTGAATTGCTAATTAACATCTCTACGATTGCATTCAGATACAAATTGGCGTCAAAATTATATCACGTGCATGATATACCACTTACGTTATTTACTACTTTCTATTAGAAAACGGAAATTAATTTGAAATATAAGATTAATATAGTTAAAAATTTCTCGGGAACTATTGATCATAGCGAGATAAATCTTATATAAATCGATAGAAAATTTTATTTCACTATTTTAGAGCTATTAAATTTGAAATTAGAACGACAATTACTCTTTTAAATTTAAAATTACTGAAATTTAAGTTCTCTAACAATGAAATAATGCTGTTTAACGTCTCGCAGTGCTATGGTGACGTCAGGGCGTTACCGGAGGATCTGGGCTATTATATTAGTAATTTCATAAATTTTATATGATTTATTATTTCATAAATTATGTTGTGTTGTTATGTCATATTATTAGGTATGTAATAATTGTCAAACATTTAATTAACGTAACTTAATTATTGAGAAGTTGACACACAAATAATTATATTATTTCATAAATTTTACATGATTAATTATTTGTGTGTCAAATTCTAAATAGTAACAATACAATAATTGTAGGTGAGCATTAGGCATATAACATCCTTAAATAGTTGCAAAATTTTTTGTAGCACAAGCTTTTGTAGACTCTTTTTTAATCTCGATTAATATCAAAGTTCAGTGCTTCTAAAATTTTTGATGATCCTAATTCCTAAAATTGCACTGTCACTCATTCTTAAATCTAATCAACAAGTTAGCATACACCTTTTGACTTTTTTTTATTTCAAAATTCAGGATAACTGTTTACCCATTGAAAACGTATCTTCAAAATGGAAAATAATTTCACCTAACTTGAAGTTAATTCCTCCTGTCCTTAACATTTATGTCCATTCTTATGTATTTGTTTTTAGACCCCAAATTTTTAACTGTTATTTAAATTGCATTGTATATTGAGACTTCATATACAGGGATTTCAGGGGGGTTCCTCCCCCATCGGAGAATTAGTACACCCATTAGGGCACATTTGCAAATACCAAGTTGCTGAGAACATTTTTCAAAGCATTGCACTAATCGTTCATTGTCCTGATGATAGAAATCTGCTCCTTGGCCATAGAGCCAGCATAGAAAGCTGTGGTTATCATTAGCAAATTGCCGTCCTCCCATGTTCTCTTAGCTTACTGATAAAATAAAATCCAATGTACGTCAGATTGGGAATTCTCTGGAGCCAGACTTTCCACATTGATCAATTTTGTGTGGTCTTCAGCAATTGCCAACCTCAACTCTCGTTCTGCACTATTGCAATCTTTGGGAGGATAAGTCTTAACTTACTTTTTCAAAGCCTAATGTCTAAATATTAATAATGAACACAGGATGAATTCATTTTCTAAAGTTTACCTTTTTATTTATTTTCAGGAATTTCACGATATAGAAGTGGAATATGCAGCTGTTGAGGACATGCAACTTTCAAATGATGAGATGGTTGTACCATCAATTCCAGAACTCCCTACCAAAGAGATTCTAACCACATCGAGTCAAATGTCACAACCTTCCCTTCTAACTTCAGCCACAAATGAAGAGTGTACTCCCAATACTCAACTACGCGCCACAAGTACGCCAAAAATGAGAACATACAAGTTAAGCAGGGGAAAGAGGCAGGTGTCGGCATCAGCCAAGGCAGCTGATTCTTTAATTCGGCAGTCGGAATTAAAGAGGCAAATCTTAAATGAACAGCACGAGTGGGAGCGTGAAAAATTGATGATGCAGAAAGAGAAACACAATTTAGAAATTACGCTTTTAAATGAGCAAATAAAAATGTACAAAATGATCAATGAAAAAATTGAAAAAGGCGAAGAAGTACAAATATGTTTAAATATTAATAAATGAATTTAAGAAATGTTTTTTTATGAAAATAAATCATTGAACTCTGTGTACTATTCTTTTTATAAAACAGCAGTCAATCACTTTATAGCGTATATAATATTGAAAAAATTTCTTCCAAAAATGATATTAGTTTAATCTTGTTTTCTATTGAATTCACGGCAAGTCCATTTCCTTTTTCAGCTGAATTCATTATTCGATTCTAAAACTCCTACTTTCAAAAACATTTATTTTCATTGGCAGACGATATTTTTTGTGTTGCCCCAGATACATAGGTATGCATTATAAATTATTCACTCGGTCAACATTTTTTTAAGACTAAGTAGAACTGAAATGTATTTACAATGGAAGTTAACATTAAAATTTAATGCATGATTTTTAGTTGTATTTTATAGCATACAAATATAGAAAAATCCCACTCTTTTATTTTACAGAATCAAAAATGATATACATTGTGTAATAATATCATTTTCTCAATGGTCTTTTTTAATTATAGTGATTTATTTTTTGATACACTACACATTAAATATTTGGCAAAAAATCACTAATCTCTGCAACTCTAATATATAACAATATATCTATATATATTGGTTTTACACCAATTAAGTGGAACATTTTTAAATCCAAGATTCCAGAAATCAACCAAGTAATTAAAGAATAATTGCACAAGGAAATGCAAACAAATGAACTCTTGCAAAATTTATTTCAAATAAAACATAGAAAAATATATATAACAAAACATCAGTTATTAAAGAAAGTGGATAACAAAGCATTCCTCTTTGCAAGACCATCCGCATGGTTTGCTACTGTGGGGGTATTTCCCTCATCATCCTCTTCTTCAATTATTTCTTCAAATACGTCATCCATCTGTAATGCAATATTATGCAAAACTGTAATTGCTACAATAACTGTCATAGCATTTTGAAGACTGCAACGAAGACTTGTTGCTAAGCAGGCAAATCTTCTTTTCATTATACCATATTGCCTCTCGACAACGTTCCGGGCTGCTTTGTGGGCAACATTGTATCTGCAAATATATATATATTAGAGTTTTAAAGTCAATTTTAATAGTTATTTGTATTACCAACAAGGCCTACATCTCCAGGGTGCATACTCAAATTTGTAGAAAAAAGTAAGCACTTTGCAAGCACCTTAAGGGGAAAGTATGGACTCTTTATTTTTTATTTTTCTTTTAACTTAACACGATTTAAGTAATAAAATATACAGGAGAGAAATTTAGTACCTATCCTACTGTCATGACTAGAATATATTCTCATTAACTTCTTACAGGAAAACATTTTTACATGCAGAAAAATAAACTGAAAATACTTATGCAACAAGATTGAGGTACAAAATTAGGATGCTAATTCGTTAATTTCAACTATTTTTATACATAAAATAGTTCTTGCTCGGAAACTCGTAACATCTTCTTAAAAATAATGAGTTTTTAAGCACTATGATAAAAAATAAGCACATTATACAAACTTTGAATAAAAAGTAAGCACTTTTAACGGCCTTCTAAAACGAAAATAAAAAGTAAGCAGTTTTAAAGCACTTTTCATGACCGTACGCACCCTGATGTGGACAAGAAGTTTGTCGCGAGCACCCACAAATAGCACCCACAAAACATTGATGTTACAAATCTGTTATTGCATGGAATCACCCCAAACTTGTATGAGAGATGTAATATTACTCTTATATTAATATACATATAAAATTACGTTAATATTAATATACATATTTAAATGTACTCTACATATTACATTTAAATATGTATGTATAATTTGGAGCATATTACCTAATGGTCATGCTCTTTTTAACTGTAAATTTTCAAGATATTCTGTATGTTAAGTAAAAAAAAAAAAGCTACATACCTTATTTCTTGGGGTGTGGATGGATCTAAGAAGGGTGTTAATAGATAGGATCTGCATGCATATCCATTGTCTCCAACCAAATGATATTCTGGTGGGACTTCATTTTCCAGAACAGCCCTTAGGTGAGAGTTATCAAAAACTGTGCTGTCATGGGTACTGCCTGGCCAGCATGCTACTATGTCTCTAATACGCAGTGAAGCATCACTAATTGTCTGGACATTCAGAGAAAAGTAACCTTTTCTACATCGAAACACTTCTGCTAGGTCTCCACCTGGGTTGATTATGGGTATATGGGAACAGTCAATGGCTCCATAGACAGCAGGAAATCCACTGTTGCGGTAGAATTCCTGACTCACCTTCAAGAATTTAATAAACATATTTTATATAAATAATGTATATTCACTCACAGATATAAAAACATGTTTTCAAAAAATTAACTCAAGTTACAGTCGAGCACATTTAATATTAAGAGAAAACGTTTGTATTATTGAAAAAAACCCAGAAACCACATAAAAACGCATTTAACACTTTTGAGAAGGAAAATTGGTAAACATAGAGTCTACATTTCCGACCTGCTTCTCGACAATTTTTCTTGGTGCAATTTATTTGCCATCGCCAAATACTGTTTTGGATGTGCAATACGCTTTTCATTGCTCTCTTGCGCATGTGTCACCTGAAAAGGATAGATTGAGCACACAATGCCTGCGGCATTTCAAGCGTGTACAAGGCAAATTTTTTAACTTAAAAAAACATCAGCGGCTTCACTTTCAGCATAGCAGAATATTCGTAGCTTCGCTCATTCATTGAGAAACGAAACACACAGAATAACATACACAGTACTGAACCGATATTCAAACTGAAGAATTCCAAACGAAGTTTTATTGAAATTCGAATGAATCGACCAATCATATCGAGAAGATGAACAAAACAGTCCAATCGAAACGAGGCACAATATAGCTTGATGCTCAGAACACCGATGAAAAGATCAATTTCTGTGCATGCACGCATGATACTCGTTAAAAACATTATTGAACAACCAAAACAAAATGTTCTTTGGTTTACATAAGACTAAGCTTTTTAAGTTATTGGAAGCACAATATATTGCATTTTACAGTTTTTAGAAGGAAAACTGAAAATTGTCATGCTAACCACTAAAAAAACTGATTTTAGACAAAAGTTGCCCATAAACCCTAAATGAAGCTTGAAATTTGCACAAAATGAATAAAAGATGTTATACTGATATTCTAAAAACTCCTTTAAGTGGTTTTGGGCTAGCAGTTACAAAGGTGTGGATAAAAAGCATTATTGTTTATGCTCGATAACCATGTAGTGAAGGGAAGTGGCTAGGTAGAAGGCCCTCAGAAATAAAAACTTTGAGATTCTCCATATAGAGACTATGGATTGAGCTATGCTTACATAAAACTTAGCTTTTTAAACTATTGGAACAACAATATATTGCATTTTACAGTTTTTAGAAGGAAAACTGAAAATTGTCATGTTAACCACTAAAAAACTGATTTTAGACAAAATTTGCCCAAAAACCCTATCTAAGGCCTGATAAACATTGTAACTGAAAGTTACTTAAAAAACAGTGAACGAAAGAAACAAAACAAACGTGGATGCATAAAATTATGTACGTAGCTGGGACACGAAGCAAAATCAGAAATCAACGTCACATTAAATATATATAGATATAAATAACATTTTCTTAAAAGGTACAAATAAATAAGTCAACATACCTGTCGTAGCTCTAGTCCTGTTTGTGGCAGACGTATATAATTCGGCCGCAACGATGCAAGAGCTTTGGAGACATCGTTAATGGCTCTGGAAGCAGAAGACTGGCTTACCTTCGCTAAATCTCCCAGTACTAGCTGAAAAGATCCAGTTGCATAATATCGCAAAGCTATCAAAACTTTTTCAGTACTTGACAGAGCGTAATTTTTTTCTGATGGAGCTGAAAACGTATCATCCAGCATTTGAATCAATGATTCGGCTGTATCTTTATTTAAACGATAACGCGATCGAAAGGATACATTATCCATACAATCCAAATCATTCGCTCTATCTGGATGCACAGATCTCTTCCTTCTTTCGATTATTTCTAAAATTTCTAAACTTTCAATATCGTCTAAATACGACAAATCGTCGTCTGTCATGTTTGTTTTGATAGAAGGTAGAAGAAAATAGCACATGCGTAGAACGAAAATCCGTGGATTATCAATGTTAATCCTCCGATTTCTGAGGATCAAAAACAGGGTGTTAAAATAGCCGGTGATCTCGGGATTTTCGTTGGAGAATACGGATTTTCATATGATCAAGGGATTAACATTGATTCGAGGTTTAATCCGAGTGTTAAAGAGTTGGTGAATACGGGCCTGAGCGTTTCACACGTATTTCTACGTCGACCTTGGACTACTTCATAAGCGGGAAACACGCATTTCAACGTGTGGTCAGAGACACGCCGAAAGCGGTCAGCCCGTATATTTACGTCTCTTGTGAACTGTCTCTAAAGTGCGATAAACGTATTTTAACGAATTTCTTCCCCATTCCTTGGTTTGACATTTTGATTGATTAGCTGGGTAGGGTAGCGGTCGACACAATGAGTGCTGATAAGAATGTACTCACTGCAAATTAGAGATACCACAGGATCCAGACCCCACACCCCTTTGGCTTGGGGCATTTTAACGCTATCTGCATTGAGGTCTTCTTTCAGAAAGAAGGTCAGTTTTGGATTTATTTTTTCTAGTTGTGTGTGTCCGAATTTGGATTCTGTATAAGTTCGGTTTAATATTTGTCAGCCTGGATTGAAATTGTATTATGTTTCAAGTGTTTTCCCTGTAATACACTTATGTTATATAAGATTTTATTTCAATGCATCAATGTTTTAATCGAATTGTTAAGTAAAATAGATTTTGTGGTCCAATCTCTTTCAATACCCCATTCAAGCATAGAAAAATTTGAGAAGCCGGGGGTGATAAGAAAAGAGGGGGTTGTTTATTTCGTTATATAGCATTGTATTGAAAAAATAATTTTAAGGTTTAGGTGTGATTTTTTAAAACTATAACAGTTTTTTTTCTAGATTAGTTTTCTATATTACACTACTTAGAATTTCTTTTAAATTCATCAAAATGAAATAAATTCCGAAAAAAAAACAATTATTTTTTCAAATAATTATTATTCAATTTATTTTTTGCTCACTTTGAGCAAACATTGAAACAAATGTGAAAGAAAAGGGATGAAAATTTTATTTTTTATGTTTTAAAATATTGTATTTTTGTTAGAGAAAATTTTGGTTTACATGGAAACGTAACGAATAATATCAACTAAATTTAACGTTTGAGTGATCTTAACAGACTTTTAGTTATCTTATTAAGAGTCTGATAACATCTACAGTTTAAGTTTATTTCAATAGTCAGTGAAAATGTTTGTTTCTTTTCTAAAATGTAAGAACACAAAACCATTTCTAAGAAAATATCAATGCTTACTTCAATGATACTGTATTTATGCACTAGTTCCTTGAGCGTTATAGTTTTGCTGATATGCATTCTTCATTAAGTGATCAAATCTAAATGCCTGAAGTGCATTGCTTTTGGTAGCTCTTATGCCAATTGCGAGCTGAATTTTAATAAATGCTATGAGACAAGAATCTACTAATATGTGTTACAAACCTATGATGCATCCCGACACGTTATTAACGAGTTTGAAGACAGTACTTCTAATAATAATAGTAGTCTCAGACATTGAATTATTTCCAAACTCCACCGTCACATGCTAGACAGTGTGTTTTATCACAATATCTTGTGTGTGTGCTGTGATTTGTAAAGTATAATTTTTTTAAATAAAATTCTGATTTATATACAGGTTTTTATTTTCATTCTGAACTTTAATGGATAATAATGATACTCTTATTTATTTTCCAAGCTGTATGATATATTTGAATTAGATCTATAATTTTATTTTTTAAGAAAACAGTAAAGTGTCAGTTTTATGTTAGTTAAATTTCCTTTATATTTAGTATGAAAAGGCCCAAAAATGTTTTTGAATATCACACCGATAACGTCCAAGACATTTATAAATTGTGAAAAGGCACCTGATTAATTTCGAATAGGAGTTAGATTTTTCTCCTTGTTCTTTTATTTTGCCAAGTTTGGAAAAAATTGTCTGTAGAAAAAAAATTCAATAATATTTTACTTCGTTCCTAGCGCATTTTCGTAAAATTGATAGAAAAAAAAGTTTGATCGTTTTTACTTTCCAGTAAACGAAGTAGAATACAAAGAGAAAGTATTATAATCGTCGGTCGTAAATTTCAACACGAGATTTTGATTAATCTCCACGTTTTAGACC
>BGPR01011466.1:0-48506 GCA_013235015.1 Araneus ventricosus
TGATTTTTTGCTCTAATTTCTCAATAGCATGTTTTTGCATAATTTTACAAAAAAAAAAAAAAAAAAAATAGATACACCATCAGAAAGGGAAAATGATTTCTGTTCTAATGAAGTTTGTTTCTTGCGTCTAACGTAATTCACTGAATTTTGAGAAATTTTTGAAAAATAGTCACTTTTATGTATCTTTTCCATTTGGATTTCGTAAAATTCTCGCTTAAATAAATATTAAACTTCATTTATTATAAATAACAAGCACATAGAATGGCTGATGTGTAAATTATATTTAAAAAACGCATTTTTAAATCCAGGTTAGAGAAAGTTACTTCAGAAAATTCCAGTGACTTCTCACCTAATTACTGGTTTCTTTAATTTTTTATGTAGAGAAGAAGAGTAGAGATAAGAAAAAAGATAAAGAGTAGATTTTAAGAAGTAGTTTGTTCTCAAGGTCAAGGTGAAATAGACCCTAATCCAAGTATTTGAAAGGGGAAAGGAGAAGAGTATGCTATTTAGTTGTTGCAATATTCCCAAGACATTCTTAGTCTATTGTCCAATAAAGGGTAGAGAAGGATAATTCTTATTTTTGAAAATGGGGAACAGGATTTTCAGTCCTTTGGTGCAATTCATCTAAAAGAGAGCCTGCTTCTCACTTGTGCAAAATTTGCTTGACCAGAAGAGCTATATCTAAAAATTTTATATATTCTAACACACAATAATATATCTATAGTCAAGAAATGTAGTTTTTGTTAGATTTTTCCTTAATAAAATTGTCTTATATTTCAAAAGTATATTATTCTTTATATTTAGTTCACAAATATTTTTTAAATAGTTGTTACATGTTTGAAATCATTTTTAAAAAAATTTGTTTTAAAAAAAAAGAACGTAGAGCTTAATGACTGGTATGTTGTTATATATATATATATATATAATTCTATGACTGTAGGCCTCATTGTCTAATATACAAATGTTAAATATATATATATATATATATATGTGTGTGTGTGTGTGTGTGTAGTTTTAAAAAATCATTAAAATCAAATAAATCGATTTTTTCGAAAAAAATCAACAACACTGATGCCAACTGCTACGGGTTCTCAGTAGTTACTACGGATTTTATCGAAAATTTCCACAAACTATGGATAAGATTAAAATTTCTACAGAAACAAGATTTTTCTCCCTTGCGCGCAGTCGTTTTAGTTGTATTTCTTGATGACGTGACGATCCAGATTTTTTTCCCCTGCATTTCATGTTTTCGAAAAATGTCATATAATTATTTCCAATTCTTCTGTTAAAAGTGATATATATATATATTTCTTGTATTATTTATTCAGATAAGATAGTTTTCTTAAAAATAGAAATTTTTTATTACTTAAAATATGAGGACGTAAATGTCTTAAATTAAAAATTTTGTCACAAGTCTGTTTCTGTATGTGTGTGTGTGTGCGCGCATGCCTGTGCGTCTGCCACCTTCGTAGACCTTCTGCTACGGACAGCCATCTTTCCAATGTTGGCATATATGGATCAATTTCGGTTAGTTTTTGAAGATACTGTGAGAGTAGTAATAATATTATAAGCTTTTTAGTGAATCATTAGATTCTTAAGAAGAAAACCATTCACACAGAAAGTGTATACATAAATAAAAATATATTATTTTGTACTCAAAGCATATTAGATAGGATTTTTTTTTTCATGTGACCAACCAATTACTGGAAAGACATTAAATTGATTTCAGTATTATCCATTGTAGTAGGCAGTGGCAGACTGGATCTGAAAATAGTGGTTGCCAGGAGTCAGTGAGGGCCCACACATATCTATAATCATAACATTAATTCATATATGTATTAAGTTATATATATTTAATTTTTTATTATATATTTCATTTTCCCACGTTTTTAAAATAAATCTCTTGTAACAAGCTTTAATTTTCTACGGTTAAAATAACGAAACTATGATTAAAGTTATTGAATTTTAAATTACGTAATTTAAATATTATATAAGAAACACGAACCTTGGGTACAGGGCTATTTTATTTATTTGCTTTAGAAAAGCTTACTATAGAGAAGGAGTTCTTTTTTTCTCTCCCACATTTCCTGGGGGCCCAAATTGTCTTCTGTGTAAGGGCACTTGCCATCGGGCAAGCTGGCAACCTCGCCAGTCCGCCATTGGTAGTAGGTAAATCCTGCCACATCAGACCCAAATTTCATCGGATGATGATTTTTCTTATTGAAAGAACAACTGCGACTGTTGCTATTTGTGGATTAAAAAACTAGCATAAGAAAAGCCATCCCACTCATTAAAATTATTTTAGTTGCAATTGTTGGCACAAAAAAAAAGGGGGCTGTTTTTCCATTTCAAAAGGCGAAATGAATAATTCAGATCGCCGACATCATAATAGTAAGAGGAATTAGCCATGGGTAATTAAGAGTTGTTGAGTGAAATGGATATTGAGGGTTCAGATCTTATCCAGTGCGACAAGGATTGATTGTTTTTCAGAGTCAACATTTTTCAACAATCAGCAAGTTTATTCATATTACACTTGTGCAATCAAACTATTCCACAATAACAAAAGTCTTGTGTATCCAGAATAAATAGGAAAAACATTTTATTTGATTGCACTTATATATAATTCATAATTACTCAAAGACATTAAGAACCATATCTATGGTATATATTAAAAAATGTACAAAATTGTAGTTTATATATTTACTAATTTTTTAATTTTTGTTTCTTTGTTACATTTATTATTTCCATCATTTATGTGGTAATGTTCATTGATTGTATGTAGTCCTATGCCAATTCTAGTAGTAGTAATGTCGATTTTCTGCGAGATTCAGATTTTCAAATGCAATACTTTTTAATTTGGTACACATAACTTTCTTTGTGATGTTTCTATTTTAATAATGTACATTATTATTATTTTAAATTTCACCTCATATATTTTGTTCATTAGTTTATATAATAAGTTAACTGATTATTAAATTGTTTATTAAAAATTGTTAGATTGTCTGACATGTATATTCCTAATAGCCAGAGTGTTCAAAATTGAATGATTTTGTTTGTCTGTACTGCCATTTAACCGAAGGTTTTTCTCATTTCAGCCTGCATATGTGATTCACATCTTTCCATCATGTGATTTTACGAACTTGAACTTGACGAAGATCGCTCCCGATTTGTTGAAGCTAATTTGTGAAATTACTCATCTGGTGATTGTCATTGCAACTGTGTGACTCATATCAGTGATCTATAATTAGGTGAATTTTTACAAAGCTGGATGCTCTGTGAAGCATCTGGTTAATTAACTTCAGCATCTGACCGGTATCCGATGCTTGGTATGACGCCCATCGAGGGCCAAGAAGCTGCGAAGAAGTTAAATAGGAGCTGCTTTTGCCAGCTCCTTGTTGCGAGTGATGAATGTGTTTGGAGATGTCTGTTGGAGCTATAGTGTGTGTTACTTTTAAGATGGATCTATTTCTTTTTCTTCCATTCTAAATCCTACTATTGAATAATTATTTGTCTATCGACAAGCTTTAAAGGAGTGAGGTCAAGAAAATGGTAATGCTCAATAGAAAAATGGGAAATGGGTTAATAGCCTTTGCATATAAGAGATATATTTGTATGTATTAGTTGTTATAGGGAGTTGGATTTTAACATTGAAAACCTTTTACTTTTAAGAAAAGAGCCAGAAAAGTCTGTGATTGGACTATTGTGAAAGCTATACCGAGAGTACATGGCTCGATATAATTAGTGTTACAAATGTACAAAGCCTGCCTGGTGCATTTTGCACTCTGTGTATTTAAATTGAAGGCAGGTTGTGTTTTGTTATCTTGTCTGTGTTCCATAAAGTAAAATTAGGTCCATTCTCTGTACAGTACCATCTGTTCATCAGTGTTTTCTCCATGGTCTCAAAGCATATTGTAAAAAGTAGTCATCTGTTGCATTTCCTCCCATCATTCATATGTATCATATGTTTCATGAGGTTTGTGATTGTACATTTTGTATATATGTAAATGTTCTAGTGATTGTAAATTCTTTCAAGAAAATTACAAAAACAACTACTAATCCCATAGGACTTTTAGTGGACTTTATAACTGCCCAAATGATTGCTTTCAAAGTAAATTCACCAGAATTGTACAGTAATTAGCCTGCCCAATTGTATTATAAAACCCCACATCATTGTAAAATATCTATACATAATTGCATATAAATAAAAAAATATATAAATAAATATATATAAATACAAATATAAAGATGAAAAACTGTGTTGCTCTTCGTTGCTTCACCTAAAAAAATTGAGCTTAATGAGAGTATTTGGGCTATGGATTGACAGTCCCTGTAATAAATAAATGGCAGGGAAGGCAACATGTATAAACTGTAAATTTTCTGTTTTTGTTTTGTTTTTCTTTTTTGTACAGGCACAAGTTTAATGACATCGCATGACAGATGAATGTACAGTGACGTCTTTTCATTGCATCTGTTTCCCCATATTTGCTCAAAAGCCATCACTGCAAAGAGTACCAGCAGATATTTTCACTTCTTTCATTGTGATTTCCACCAAGTTCAGCTGCTCTATTTTTGATGTGAAAATTTCTCAAGTGTCTATATTTTGTGTCTCAGACAGTCCAGTTATTGTATATATTCCAAAGGGGCTGTTCTGGTTAAAAGTTGTTTTTCTGCTGAAGCACTCGGAACAGTGAGTTAAGTTATTCGTAAAGTCAGTAAACAGCTATCACTATAACCTTTTGTGTCTCTTTCTTGTCTCGCCCCTTTTTCACAAAATGGATACATTTTTATGATTCTCATTTTTAAATTGAACCAAATCATTACATTCAAATGGAAGAACATTAGAAAATAAAACATATTTATTAAAAATACTCGTGTGTACAAATTTTTTTTCTACAGTGTAAAGTTTGCAACCTAACACATTACGTATTTTTGAAAAATCACAGAATGCAATTAACCTATTTCAATAGGAAAACTTTTGATAATCTGTTTATTCTATCTGTGATAATCTGGTGTATTCAAGATGGTAGTTTGATTTCTCTTGTAACAATGTAATAATTCTGCACTTTAACATTTGATCTGCCGTTTTTATTTGTATCATTCATTTAATAGAAATATCGTCAAATTAGTAGAGTAGAATATATGTAAAAATACAAAATATGTAAATTTCCTAACAAAACATCTAAAAACACCGACACTTCACCAATACATTGAAACTGCCACAGGAAACTTATTAATTAACCAATCGCTGTAGGTTTAATACAGTATAAATGGTGTTAAAAGTTTTTCTAAGGAGGGAACACATTTTAGAAGGTAACAAAAATGCTTATGTTTGTGATAACATTAATTTTTAAAAGCATTTCACAGAGCAAATTATTTTTTGATAATCTATCCATACATAGAAGAGTATATTGTTTTGGATTGCAAGTTAATTATAACCTAACACATGGTTTCTTTTATAACTTAATCACCTTTTTGTAACATTAGAAAATAGTGTGCATTCAATGTGTTAGGTTCTTCTAAATTTAAACTCAAAATAAAACATTTTTTTTTGTGTGTGTTTTAAGTTATATTTGAGGTACTGAAAAGCAAGTGGAGCTTTTCCAGTTCTCAAAAGAAAATTTTGACATTCATTAGGCAGAAATCTTACTTCAACTAAAACAAATCATTAAAATTATACCCAGCAGTCCTTGTAGCATGTAATTTGAGAAGTGTGTTATTATGGAATTTATAAAAGATGCATAGCATTTCTTCATTATTTTGAAGAATTGTCCGAGATTTATTTTTATTGTTAAGACAGCAGTTTCAGTACCATAAATGCAGCATAGACATACTATGAAGCATTTCAAGACTGTGGAAGCACTTATATCCCAAGTTTAAACATAGATGCTAACTGCCAATCTTCTCAATTTTTTTTGCATTTTACTTAATTGTGAATGAGCCTTTATTAATTTAAAAAACATAATCAAGTAGATGAAGTCTTGCTATCAAAAGTCAGTGAACTGTCAAATATCTCCTTGGCAGCATAATTTGTAATTAGTTTTAAAAAAAGTGGTTATGAGATGCATGGGCTGAATGAAGTTATAAATTGTTAAATTTATAGTAGCTCTTTAGAATATCTTTCTTAGGGGTGTAGTGGAGCTGGAATGTGGTTCTGGCACTGCCTTTTTTAACAAGAAATAAATAACAAAAAAACGTGAAAATATCCTTTGAACAGTAAGGTTTTTGTCACCCAAGTTAAGAGCCTTCCAGTACTGCTTGTAAAGCGTCCTGGCTCTGCTTATTTTGCGACTACACCACTGATTATAACCAATTCAAATTGCTTAGTTCTCTGAACATAAATAGCTTGGGCATGCATATCTCTTCTGTCTTTCAAATTGGGAAAAATATGTCCCAGCAATCTTGTAGGTTTTGACACCTAACTTTCAATTCAAGAATATTTTCCAGAAGTAATTGTATAAATGATATAATTTCATTTTAAGAAAACTATTTTCTGATTGGAACAGTGGCGGTTCACTATACAAGTATACCCATGGAAACAATAGAAAAAGCAGTGGTTTAAAGCGACAGCTATTACATAATGTATATTACGTATACACTACATGTCTACAAATCTGAATAATTTCGTTAAATCTTTATAATACTATTGGGACATATTTGTCCCAGGGTATAACTTTCCATTGAAGTAAAAAAATACTTTTTTTGTGCTTATTGTGATAATACAAGTGTATGTCCCTATTGGCGCTATACAGGACAGATCATTGGGGATCTAAAGTTACCAAATTTGGCAGAACCATAGAAAGGTGGGGATCTTCACATTGGAATGATTTTTTTTATTTTGAAAATTTTACTGAATTAAAAATTGAGCAAAATTGTGGCATTTTTTCATCTGTAATTTCCTGAAATATAATTGTACAAAAATTATTTTTACACCATCTTAATTATCATATATCCCCCCCCCCACACACACACATGCTAATTTTTAAAAAATTAAATATTTAGAATTTGCAATAGTACTTCTCATTGTTTCAATTTATACTGCTTTCATTGTTTATACAAGTATTTAATTTCATGTTTCTCTTCCATGGATGAGAGCTGAAGAATGAAAAGATTCAATTTATATTTTTGTATTCTCTGCAACATCATAATGAATTTTCACTTTCTGATATTTTTTTTTTTTTTTTTTGAAATCTATAAACAAAGCCCATTATGATATTTAATTTATTACGAGATAAATCCTGTATGTTGAAGAATCATTCTTGCTATTTTTAATTTTTTTTTCTATCACGTGCTCACATAATAGACGCAAATTGTGCCACACCAATTTAATATTGCAATCAACAGTGCATTTTGCATGACAAATAGGAAAGTAAAGTTGCAGCACAGTGTAATGCATTTTGCTATCAGATCTCGGATAATGTGGACAGTTACATTTTCCATGCAATTGTGACTTGATTCCATGAGGGAAATTCATGTAACAAGTTCATTGATTAGGAATAAGTACTTCTAAAATAAAAATTCCTATCTCTGTTTGAAGTTTAAAAATACGTTTTTGAAGGGGAACCATGAATATCAAATGAGTCGCTCAGAAGCTAATTGAAGTTAAGTCCATTTTTTTTTATATTTTCTGATTTTAGCAAATTTTTATAGAATTAACATTATTCTTTTTAAGTATTTACTTGTGGCTTCGTTAGAAGACTTCATATACTTTTAAATTAATAAACCAAAAAATTTTTAACTAATATATTAAAAAGCATTTATTTTCTAAATTCTTTTATTCTGGACTTAACCACATTGGCTTCTGAGTGGTGACTCAAATTATGCATCAGAGATTTAATTGAAATTAATGCAACCAGTGTTGTCGGAAAGCAAGCTGGTTACCAAAGGTGGCTAGTAATGAATAAATTCTGCATCTGAAATATTAAAAATTAGCAGTATGCGCACTGCGTTGCCCGTGGAATTGGGACTTAAACAGAATGGGAAAAAAATACCCACAATGACATGAAAAAGTTTTGAGAACAAAAGATACACATTATTGATTTTTGTCAATGACACGAATGTAATGACTTCACGGGAAGGAATCGGATTGTAGAAAGCATATTACATTACCTCCTGCGAGAAAGGTCACCACCAGCTAATGAAATTGCAATAATGCAAACTCTCGCTAGCAAAAAAAAACTGTTTGAACTGACGAGGGAAAAATTAATTTATAAAAAACCGGATTAAGATATTTGAACCGTTCTTGTTTTGAATCCCAACAGAAACGTTCCAGTTATAAGCTGAAAAAAAATGAAAATTACGGAGTTGTGAGAACGTCGGATCAGACATGTCACATTTCCGCGGAAACGCGGATTTCCACTTTTTCGGCATCAAATTTAATCATTCTTGGGATCGATGCAAATCTGCATTAAAATTTTTGTTAATGCGATGTGTGTGTGTGGGTGCTCATGCAAACAAAAACTGCTCGCCATGTGTAAATTTTGCGTATGGCTGTAAGGCGAAAGAGTTTCGAATTCGTAGGATATTGCGTAATTCTACCGAAAGCCGTTTAGCATCGTTCAGCACCATTTGTGGCGAGATCATTTTTATCATAGTTTTTATTTTGACAAAACTTTCTACGGATTTCATTTTTAATCCATTAATTTTCGTTCATACTTATAACAATTCTACAACATTTTTAATATCTCAAGCACTTTTTGTATAAATTTATTGTTCAATTAATCATACTTATTTAAATTTTGGTGTTTATGTTTGGCACGATAAATCATTTATGAAGTTCAGCTTTTTTTGTTCCAAGCCTGTGTCATGTCTGCGTCGGATGCGAGAATTTGAAAAAGTCCGTATCAAAAATTACCATAAAAGTGACTTATTTAAAAATTTCTCAAAATTCAGTAGATTACTTTAGAAATTCAAAACAAACTTCATTAGAACGAAAATTGTTTGTTCAATCCGATGGTGCATTGATTGTTTTTCATCTATCATTAGAAAAGATACTACAGCCGTAAACGTCCCGAAAATGATCCAAAACATTAAATAAAAAAATTTCTAGATTGAATTTTAAAATTCCGGCTTCAAGGTGCATTGAGTCACCATTAGGACTACCTGTGTGCCAAATTTCGAGGCTGTAAGTGCGATAGATTCGTCTGGACATCGCACGCACGCACACAAACATTGCCTTTTATAAGTACAGATGTAGCCTACCTTTATTATTTTCTTATAAAAAAGTATTACTTGAAAGGGTTAAACAATTGGTAGCTTCAGTGGTCTCTGCCCTGTAGAGCGCCAACAGACACACACTTGTATCCAATTTTATTATTGGTAGAGATTAGACAAATCTGCTCTTTGACTTGAGTAGCTGCAGTTCTCTAAAATTTCATTCCCGTGAGCAATTTTTCTATCGAGTTAGTAGTTCATTTCTTTTTTCCCCCAAGAGTTTCATAAATCCTCAAATGTTAAGTTACAAATCTAGAATAGAATAAGAAAAATCAATAAACTTGCATATTTTCCTTTTGAAATATCCCACATGTCGTCGTTCAGGCAGAAGTCACTGAGTACACAAAAACATTTTGATGGAATAGTGCAGTCAATAAGAATTGGCAATTAATTATTTCGCGACAGAAACTTGGTAATTATAAGTAAATCAATCGTAAGAGTTTGAAATCTGTTAAAATATTTTTTACTATTTATTATGACGACTCGAAATTAATTAAGTTTTCACTGACCACATCTCGAAACTATAGTTTTGGGCTTAGTGACTTTTGCCTCAATGACGACGATCGGTTCAAAATTACGAAGTACGCCACAAAATAGTACTCGTGATGCTTCAAAACTAGACGTTAGTATAACTAAAATAAGCTATTTGTGTCGTGTAGCTTGAAAAGTAACCATCTCCACTTTTCAAAAATACGTTTTTCCAAAGATTATGTGACCATTTGACACTCTTAACATCTCGCTATCATGAATTGGTAATTAAAATGCTTTGCCGAAACGCTTCGAATGCCATGCAGTTTATTTTTCAAATCTCATTTTGACTGGATGTGACAGAAAATCCACTTTTCTCAAAACTTTTCTTATTTGGAGATGGCCACTTTACAGCTACACGGCACATTTATTACTCTGTATCTCAATTCGAAAAAAATTGCGTTGGTGGTAAAAGGAATTTATATGGTTCAATTTAAAGCAGGAATTCTTTCGATTACCTTCTTACTTTAAAGAAATATTTAAGAATCTATAATTTATCTTAAAAATTTTTTTTTAGTTGGAAGGGAAACAACAAACTAATGTAATCTTATAAATTTTTGCGCTTTCAAAGCGAGATAAATGGTTTTTTATTTATACATTTCTAATGTATCAAAGTTTCATACAAACAACCTTTGAATTCGCCACTCTTTACTGAGAGCAGAAACAAATGAATAAGCTCGCGTCAGAAAAACCGCACGTGTGTACAGTTAAGTCTACGGCCACACAGGCAGGTTCTAGCCATTGAGGCTTGAAGGTCAACCCGAAGAATTATAGATATGCTCTAGACAGGGTAGGCCACTACGCCACTTCGCGCCGTTTTCTCCCCTTTCTGTGGTGCATTCTTCATGGCTGCTGCAAACGTGCGCTCAGGTCTCATTTTTCAGGCGCGGAAATAAATCGCTTTGCTGCTTGTATTGATTTCCGTTTGTATTTCATATGTTCAGTGTCGGATTATCAAGTGAGCAACTGTCTAGGGCCACACAACTTTCGGAGCCTCAGGCATCAAATTTTTCCAGCATTTTAGGGTTATTTAATTTTTGTAATTTTACTTAGTTTTACAAGGGCTCTATGTACTCGAACGTAGTTAAATTAAAATTAAGTACCACTTAAATTTCAAAACATATTCTTACCAATTTTTTCATGTTTAAAATTTCTCTTGCAGGTATTATTGGTCAATCTTTTCTTGGTTGAAGGATTGACTCATAGTATCAACACCAGTGTCAAACTTTGTATATGAGTATTTAGGTATATACTAAAACAAATTTTGTTGTTTTTTTTTGCAGTTTTTTGTTAAAATTGATTTTAAATTTAAATTTTTTTAAACGCAGATAATTAAATGTCATATAAAATTTTTCAAAACTATATTTATATAAAACTGCTTATATAGATATTAACTAAATCAATTTTTTAAAAAAATCTGACTATAGTTATGGAAGAGGGGGCCGTAAATTCATTTCCCAAGAGACTATACAGTATAATTGACCCTGCTGTGTTCTGTTCTCCATTTTTTATATTTAAAATAAATATATCAGGAATACTACTTGGATAGTGAGCTTATGATTCTTGAACAGTGTAAACCGACGTGATCCTGCGCCCTTAGGCGGAACTGCAAACTGCGCCCCCAAGTGCATTTTCATTAATTTTTCATCCGTTCTATAAAACCTCTACCTGGAAAAAACTACATTCTGCAAATAACTTTATATACAAATTTAGCTATTTTATGATTTATTAAATAGGTTTAATAAAAAATTACGTTCTTAAAAATACTTTAATGAATTATATTCTTGAATAATAGTGTACACAACAAATAAATGTATCATCAATAAATTACAAATTGCATATTTTCTATGATGCCCAAGGAAAACTGAACAACAAAAGAATTACAGATGGGAAAGTTGTAAATATTTAAACTTCTTATTACATATCAGATGAAAGAATAATTGATGATTTAAAAAACTAAAAGAAATAATTCTGATAGAAACTAAATTTCAAAAAAGTTTGAAATAAAATGTTAAAAATATCATTTATAAAAGAAGATAACTATCAGAATTTTCCAAATAATAAATTTTGTGAAATAATAAAAGTTCATTTTTTCTTAGTCAAGATTCACAAAAAAAAACCTGAATTGCAAATGAAACTAAAATCTGTAATTAGATAGCAAAGGAAAAACAAAATACATATGTCAATTATCTCACTATAATTGAAGAGAGGATATAATATCATTAGTGGCGAAAAGAAAATATCTCACTGTATAAACTTACCAAATGAAATAAAATATTTTTATTTAATAGCTTGGATTGAAAAATATATTTCAAAAGTGTATAAAAAAAAAAAACTCAGGGAAGTGAAAATCTACTTTGGATAGAGTAGTTAAATTATCAAGAGAGCAAATTTAGTTCACCATAATGTTAACAATGTTTAAGATCATGTGCTTAAATATCACAAAAGCAATCCTCCTGCCTTGGCACCAGGTCTACACTGAATGACCGGCCCCAGGACTTCATCGACACTGTGGTCCCATAATAGCCTCCATTACGATGAGGCTTTAGACGACCCCATTTTGCGAGGGGTACAGGCCATCATCGGAGATGGGCCCTATACCCACACCACCATTCTGTATCCACCAGGGGCGAGAACCTGCTTACTTATTGGTAGCTTCTCTCGTGAACTTCGCCATGCTGGGATCAGTGGATTAAATATGCGATTATATAAAATAAGAGAATTGAAGTGATAATGTGATTAAATAAAGAAATTAGTTTCTCATTTTAAAATTGAAAGTATTTTGCTAAGTCATACATTTTTAAATTTCTATAAATTAAAGAGAAAAATTGTACAGTTATTAAATTGGTATCATTAAAGGATATTTTTTGAATTTTAAAATGACGTAAAAGTCATTTTTTAGATGATATTTCTTAAATAAGGCAGAAAAAACTGCAAAATCTTGCCTACATTTTTTATTAACTGTAAGTTTAATTATCTTTTGAGATTTCAAAAGTTGATAGTGATTTACTCTTTTTTTGAAGAGAATATGCGCCAGATTTCATCAATATCAAGCAAAATGTCGATTTTTTTTTAAAGACAAATAACATTAATCTTTGTATACATTATTGGTAAAGCAAAATTTTATGAGTTAAATCAGTTACAATTATCAAGACAAGTGAAATCAAGGAAATCATGTTAGGTGTAAAAATGTGCATTAGATTTTATGCAATAAACTCTAACACTGAAAGAAATACTATAATATTAATTTTATATTTTGCTTGTAATCATGCTTTACTGCATATATTTACTATAATAAAGCGCATGTATATGCATAGGTGACTGTCTGTTGGCGTTCTACAAGACAGTCGTTGACTAGAGTTGCCAATTGTTACAAACCTAATATGACGTTGGCAAGTACACCCGAGGTGAGTTAAAACTTAAGAGAAGTTTGGAGGGGGGGGGGGTTCAGAATAATAACCGAAAATATTATCATCAAATAATTTCTACACCGTCTTATATTTAAAAAAAAATTATCTTTCAAGATAACGATCTAGTTATCGTGCAATTAAATCTGACAATTTTTTAAAATATTTTTATGTATTATTACAACAATACTGGATTAAAAAAAATCAAACCAATTTCACTGATTCATCAAATCTTTAATTTAATATTTCTCTTAATGTTTAAGTTAATGTTTTTCTTATTTAAAAAAAGGGGGTTGTAAACGTATTTTGATTTATTACAATATAAAACCTTCTTTTGTTGTAATGAAATGTTGCCATTTTCGTTGCTTTTCCAAGTTGCTTTTTTTTAGTCTTAATTTTTTGTTAATTCTTTGCTACTTGAAATAAATTTACTTTTTAAATAGATTTGCTATATTATTTTGATAGATTTACTTTTTAGCTATGATCTAAAATTCATTTTTTCCCTTAGGGCAGATAATCTTCATTGGAAACCATACCATCTATTTATTTCTAATAATTAGGTAAAACATTCAAGTTATAGTCAGATAAATAAAGCGTAATAAATGTGCTTTAAATCTGAATTATGTATGATCGAAATAAAAAATTAATTTTCATTGAATTTAATGATATTAAAGAGCCATTTTGCCTAAGACTTTTTTAACAATTGAATGTAAAAATCAAAGACATAATTTTTATTAGATGTAAAACATATTGCCTTAAAATTTAGTTCAAATTAGCTTGCGAAAAATTAAATAAGTTGATGTTTTTAAAATTGGTTGGTTATAATAATATATAATTAATAAAATGGGCGAATCAGCTGGCAGTAGAAGGCGGCTAGTATTTAATACAACAAAAGCAATTTAAAAATACAGAAATAATTTGAGCTCACCTCTTTAAAACTAATTTATCTCCTTAGAAAAAGAATGAAAATGTCCAAGTATTTCTTTATGTGCCCATTCTCTGATGAAACAAAAACAGAAATACAACATTTCCTTCTTATTATTTTCTACTAAAGAAACACCAAAGGACCACTCGTCCAATAAGAACGAGGCCCATTTATCCTTTCTACAATATAATAAACATAAAATAAGACCTCCCCACCCCCCTTTTCCTTTCAGCTTTTAATAGTTAAATTACGTGAATTTTTTTGTTCTCCCTCCCCTCTTATCAGCGTCTTAGAGGTTCGAAGAAGATTCTTAAGTCAGGTGGAGGTTCCCTTGTCTACCTATTTTACGACCGTAAAATGAGATGCAAATAAAAGAAGAAAGAGCATGTTGTTTTGACATCTAGGTAAGAACCACACCCATGGTCAAAGAAGGAAACCCTTTCGCCTCGCTGGAGGGACCCTTTTTTCCTGCGGCAGCAAGAAACTTTAAATGCTCATTGCCGCATCAGTTTGTAGCATAAAACTACTTGCTATTTTGTTCCAAGAAAAGGCGCAGGCCCTTTCTCTCTCTCTCTGTAAGTGGGTCGCAATCATACTATCTGGCAACTTGACCACTGGACAAAACAACACTTCCGTAATGTTTAGTGAGCCGCTGAAGACTTATTCTCATTTTTTTTTATTTGCGCAGCAGATCGTACCAATCTAACTCTAAGCTTTTAAAATGGACATTTTTGCGCCCCGTTCTGCCTGCGCCATTGGCGGGGGCCAATCTCGCCACCCCCTCGGTACGGCCCTGTTCTTCAACTTCCATAGTTTTTTTTCCAGTTTCATATCACAGATGTGAATATTTCAGTTGAAATATTGACAATTTCATTATTTTACTTTCACATCATTTAGCTCAATCTTTGGTCCTTTTATATTGCTTTTTTGTTAAATGTTTACATTTTTCTGTTTCTTTTTAAATAAAATTGTTTAAAATAATTGTACTTACCTTTCCCAATTACAACCTAATTTTAATAATTACGCTCTTAAAAATTTATTGTTTTGTCCTTTTCATCTGATCGCCGTTCAAAATTACGAAGTACGCCACAAAATAGTATTCGTGATGCTTCAAAACTAGATGTTAGTATAATAGCCCAGTGGTTGGGTAGTTGAATTCGGAATTAATTAGGGGAAAGCTGGAAATTGTTTTAATCCCTTCAGTTTAGGTCTGGAATGAACATGCTAAGTTTTCCCCCTCCGGCTAGGAGAGCTTTAGCCGCTGCGTCCAGATTTGTAGTCAGAAAATTGGACTTTATTCAATAATTGAGCAATATCTCAAAAACAACTCATGCTAGCAAAAACATTGAAATATAAAAGTTGTAGAGCTTGAAATTCTGAATAAAATGAGTATTAGTACTTATTATATTAAATGAAAATTAAGCTCACAACTGCGCTTCAAAGTTTTGCCTAAATCGCTAATCAAACACTTGAAGCGAGAACAGACCAAGTTATCAGTTCACCCTGCCTCAAATTATTATATATACATTTTAAATTTGTTCAGAGTGCTTTTATAATTATTTCAAGGCTTTATTTAATATATTTTTAGGGAAGAAAGAAACCACTGTTATTATGATTTAACAAAGGAAAATATCACATGAAAATTTCAACAATGGCTGAGAGCGTAATGAAAGATAATGACTTTCATTTTAACCCTTATTATTTAATTAGGCGTAATTTAACTGATGTTAAATAGATAAAAAGTTTTAGATCAATTTCAATTTTTAGATGTTGAAGGTTAGCATAATCATTAATGACGGTTTGCTTACTGTCACTTTTCTCCACTTGCAATGTTGACATTCTTCCTCCAAATCAACTTCTGAAATTATCTAATCCATCCTGATATCGATTTCAGCCTTTTGGTTAGCTGAGTTTGCAATGATGTTATCATCTTCTGGAGAATCGGTACACCCTTGCTCTTTGTAGTGATAGCAAATTGTAGATAATTTAATGCCAGATTTCCTACAGGTGCAAGACAAATTACACCCTTTTGCACACTTGCATATTATAGAGAGAAAGGATGGAGGGTTTGGTGACTGGGAACAAACCATGTTTGGTTTCTTTCCAACCCCAGTCTAAGGGGCTTTTGGCAAATCCACTCCAAAATTCAACCTATAGCTATGCACAGAGAGAGTGTTCACATGCAGCTGCTGTAGTGGGAGGGAGAGACGCTAAATTGAAATTAATTTTTACTAGTGATTTTTTGAAAAAGTTTAAATCTCAGTTCATTACTGTTCTTTCCCCCATATAGTGCTACCAAAACATTCTGTCCTGCTTTATCTATGTCATCCGGGCATACATTTTCATCACGGAAAATGTTCACAACTTTTTGCAGTTCAGTGCTGTTCAGAACATTCATAAATTTCCTCTTCTCCTGCCTGAAAAGAGCAAATGTGGTATCGCAACCACTGAACTCATGAAGAAACAAAATATTGTCCCTTATTGTGTGGGGCAATGCTCAGGGTTGCTTCAAAATATAAAGCATCCCCTGCTTTACCTTTCCCAGTCTTTAAGAAGAAAATGTTTAGGGAATTAGTGGATGCTGTCATTATAACCAAGAGGTCGATATCTTCACCAACAGCCACAACTCATTGTAAGCCTTTTTCTATTTCCAAAGCACTTTTGATTATTAGATAATCAGCATCTTCCTGAACTTGCTTTACAACAAAACCTTCTTTTTGAAACTTAACACATAACATATTTATAAGTTTCTGCTTGTTCTTATCATTTAATAAGAATTTCTCTTGGAACATAGTGGTTGACATCGATTCATCAAACATAACATAACTAGCTATGTGTTTCTTTGTTCTTCTGATACGTTCTACTGATTTTGTACCTTTCTCGGCATCTTCAGGGTAACCATAAAAAACTATTGAAGCCCCTTCATTGAAGTGCTTTTTGGCGTAGTCAACATATTTCTTCAGGATGAAAGAAAATGATTCCTTTGCCTGCCACAACACACGATGCAACAGAAATCCACCATCAACCATATAAAATGCTGAAGTGAAATGTACGACAGTTGTAGTAGAAAATAAATCATAAAATACTGACATGCAGGTCTTGCGCAGTCCTCCATCAAAGAGTGACAATGGAAAAGGGATCAGCTCAAATTCAAAATATGTCTGTACCTCCCCATCAGACTTTTTTAGGAGAAAGATTCTTCTGAATATTGTGTCAGGATTCACAGGAATTAATTCATCATGAACTTTCACCTTGGAAGTGAAACCGCGAATAGGCATTACTCGGTTTTTCCGTTAAAATTAAATTCCGTTTAATTTTTCTCTAGTTCGAAAGCTAAAGATTTACAAAAGGTTGTTTTCAGAGAAAATGTGATAAAGCTATTGTTTTAAAGCCAATACAATGCATGGTTATGCTGTTGTCGGATGTTCGATGTATTCGAGAAATTTCGGAAGGCAACAAAATTTCTTTTCATTTATTTCTGAAGGATTCTGATGTTAGGAAACTTTGGATTTATAGATGCAAAAGAAAATATCTCTTTAATCTCTATCTTAAGATATTAAAGATGTCTCTTATCTCTATCTTAAGACCTTAAAGATCTCTTAAACATTCCATATTTGGATTCCCTCTTGATGTGTGGCTCTTTAACAACGTTTCCAAAAAAAGACAGGCTTAGAATTTTTCTGTTACTAAGAGAGCTCTGAAACATATTTATTCCGTTACGTATCATTGGGACTAAGCGGTGTGCTCCCAAAGTTGTATTTGTGTTTGTATTTTAACTATGTTTGTATTTTACTGTGTTTGTATTTTAACTATCGATAGATGATGGACACATATTTCCCATATGCTCAGATGAGTAAATATTCACTAACCAGCAACAACAGTAACAATGGCCCTAGTACAATGCAACTTGCTGCATTGAAAGAGAACTGGAAACTTTCATTCCTTCAGGGTTTTTCTTTAAAGTTAGTTGTATATTACTTTTCTCCGTTCGTGGTAACTTTGCTTATGGCAATTTTCTATTGAAATAATTTTTTTATTATAATTTTGGAAGATTTAGTTTACAAAATAACCGGTAATTTATTAAAATTCTGTGCATGTACCTGAATGCAGAAGAAGCTTTGAGTTATTTTGAAGAACTCTCATCGGTTGAGAAATCTGTTGCTTCTAATTAATAAACACGCTCTCAACCATTGCTGAAGCTTTCGTGTGATGTTTCCCTCTGTTAAATCCTAATAACAGTGCTTTTTTCCCCAGTGCTTTTTTAAAGATATACTAAATAAAGCCTTGAATAATTATAAAAGCATCTTGAACAAATTTAAAATCTATATATAATATTTGGAGGCAGGGTGAACCGATAACTTGGTCCGTTCTTCCTTCAAGCGCTTGATCAGCGATTTAGGCAAAACTTTGAAGTGCAGTTGTGAGCTTAATTTTCATTTAATATAATAAGTGCTGGTACTCATTTTATTCAGAATTTCAAGCTCTACAACCATTATGTTTCAATGTGTTTGCTAGTATGAGTTGTTTTTGAGATATTGCTCAATAATTGAAAAAGGTCCTATTTTCTGACTACAAATCTGGACGCAGCGGCTGAAGCTCACCTAGCCGGAGGGGGAAAATTTTGCTTCGTTTTCAAGTACGAGATAAATGGAATGAATCTTTTATTCATACATTTCTAATGTATCAAAAGTTTCACACAAACAACTGTTTGAATTCGCCACTCTGTTGCGCTAGAAAGCAGAAACAAATGACTGAGCTCGCGTCAGAAAAACCGCACGTGTGGCCGGCCGTGGTTTGATATGGCCGCTGAGGGAAATGGCCGCCGCGAGAAAACGGCGGAGAACCGCCTCGTGTGGCCGTAGACTTGTAGTGTGTTTTTCTGCAGTTTGGATTATTTTTCCCCCCAGATGTTTTAAGGAATCGTCCATGTTACTGACGTTCTGTGTATTTTTTCCCCCACCCGCGTTAGGACGGATACGAGAAAGTTTTGGGGAGACTACTCCCGTTGATTTATTTTTGTTAACATTCATTAATTTCCTATTTTGTTAACATACCCGAGCTTACAGCACAGTAACCTTCAGATTTAAACAAATCCATTTGGCTGCTGTTTTAAATGCCATGTTGAAATCGGTTGTGTCTTGTACACAAGCCATTCGATTCCCTGTTTCTTATTATAAGCAATTATTTTCTTCTGCTGGTATTTTAATGTATTAGTTAAGAGAAATTTAAAAAAAAACAGCGGGAGTGGGCTCCCCTACACTTTCTCGTATACTCCCTCAACATGTAGAGAAAAAATAAGCTAAAAAGCAATAAAACGAACAAGCGTCCCTAACGCAGATGGATAAAAAAAATAGCGAAACGTCATATCACGAGTTTCCGAAGATCGTGGTTTGACGCAGCAAAGCGGAAGTAGAATCGGGAATCCGTGCGATTACGCAATTGGGCTGCGTAAGATGAAGAAAACCAAATTTTCAATTTGAACGCCTTTTTTTAACCGATTGAAACATTGGACACAAATCTACAATTAAGGTTAGAAGACCACATATCAAATTTCATTTATCTAAGTCTTGTGTTAAGGAGTTATTGCGTTCACAAGTATGCGTTTATACAGGCAGTCAATCCTTCGACGGATATGGCCCAAAATTTGATACGGACCTACATTCCTGATGATAAAACTGTATACCAAATTTTAACTACCTAGCTCTTTAAGTTTTTGAGTTATCGTGTTCGCATGAACACGGACAGACAGACCTCCAGTGGACGGATTTTGTCCAAAATTTGGTAGAAACCTACAAATTATGTGCAAAGGTCACATACTAAATGTCATCCCTCTAGCTCTAATAGTTATTGTGTTCACAGACAGAAAAAATTCCAAAATTTTGTTTTTTGGACTCGGGGAGGTCTAAAACGTGGAGATTCATAAAAATCTCGAGTTCGAATTTTTTGACGATTATGAACTTTCTCTTTGTATACGAGAAAGTAAAAAAACTTACAAGAGCATCCAAATCGGATTTAAACTGGGGAAAATATTGTTGGAAAATTAATTATATTCTAATTAAAAAGTGTAAGTGAAACAATTTCACTTACCTCATTTCTCGGTAGAATGCGAAGTGCATCTGCATAGCAGATTCAAGTCATCTAAATAAAAGGCATATTATTTAATCCATTTTTGACCACAGAGTGGGAATCAGAGCACTGCCTTTTAAGAGATAATGAAATTTATTAAGCGAAGCACATCACGGCACATACACACGAAAGGAACAGCAATACAATTCAGAGTTACAAGGAAGTTCAAGTAGAGGTATGAGTTCAGAGTTCAGACCGGAGTTTAAGCAATGCCATCTGTTGGCGTACAGAAGAGTTGTTATAGTTTCTTATTCTGGAAAAACACATATATGCAACAAATATCAGGTTCATATATGTGGGAATTTCATCGGATCAAGCAGAACGGACACAGGGGGTGGGTACCTTTAAGGGGTAAATGGATCGGAATTAAGTCTATGGGGTTTTGTGGCGTTTCAGTCACAGTAGGTTAACACAAATTATTACATGAAAAAGCGAAGAGACTTCAATTTAAATGCAAGACATTTATTTCAGAACTACAGGGGGAAATTATATACAATATAAAGATAATAAGGAGTTTAATAATTGACATGAAGGCATGGTTATGTTAACTAGATCATCACCGGAATAGACGTCAATGGGGTTTAAAGTAGTTAATTGAGTTAGTGATGTTCAGAAGGGAAAGATAAATGAGATACAGTTACCGTTGCATAGTTATTGGCATCGGGCGACTTAATTTACGCATTGGCGCTGTGCGGTGAAGCCTTTACATCATGAATAAGAGAGAGAGTTGCCAGTCTGCGACTCTCGTTGCGTGCTCCTTGGTTTTGTGAGGAAAAAGAGGGCGCTGTTCATGACGTATCATGAACAGGACTTCTGGCGCCATCTATCATATTCGATAATCTAGTTTCACAATTCTTATTTATGCTGCGATTAAATTATGCTTATTGTTAATATCCTACATATATCGCCAGAGGGAATAAAAACGAAGCAATTATTACAGATGTCAGTAAAATGAAGCATATATTTTAGAAAAACATCCAAAGTCAGTAAAAAAAATATCAAATTTCATTAAAAAGTCACACAGCGGAAGTCGAACCTATAAGTACGAAAGTTTTGTACTTACGCGAAATAAATGGTACACTTCTACGATTCTAAAAAGTTCAATGTAAATGATGGGATGTAAAATCCACGTAGTGGAAGACTGTGTAGATGCTTTTCAGTGTTGCTCAGATTTAAGTCTTGAAAAAATTAAATGTTGTGCAGTCATTGGATTTTGACTGATTAAAAAGAAACAAAAGTAGAGGCACAATTAAAAGCTTTTTTTTCACTTCTTAAATGTGACTACCCTAAATTCCTCGTTTTGCTGAAAATTTTCGAAATTTGTTTTATTTGTTCATTCTATAGGCCATACATTTAGGTATCTAAAAATGCTTTATTTTTGTTTCTACTATAATTACAAGTAAAGTTATAGCATTAATAATAAACCGGAAGTGACAATTCTGATACCGGAAGTGGCAATTTAAAGAGCCTTAAAAATACAAACAATTAGTTAGAGCAACTAATTTTTAATTCTCAAGCAATATATTGTCTAAAAATATAGATTTAAGTTTCCATTTCTTATTTTTATTGTTTTAATGGTTTTTGGCGACGTATTTTTTTAAAAAAATACGACACAACAGTAATTACAACAATAAAAATTATTTTTTGGCGCTCAAATTGCAGTTTTATAATTTAATTCCATTTATTTTGAACTGTTACCTGTTCTCAAGTGTTTTGAAATGTAAATTTATCCATAGATGCTTAAAAATTACATGGAAATTGACAAAAAACTATTTCAGATATCGAGACGCCACTCACTATCTACTGCACAAAATTATTCAGAAAAAATCTAAAAAGCTAAAAGAACATAAAAGTCATTTAAAATCAAGTAAATTAGGGTTTGACTTGTAAATATGGCGAGTTTTAAGATTCTAAGGTGCGTGCAAAATTTTTTGTACTCTATGAAAATCTTGAAAAGCGTTTTCTGAGAAATTGTGTTTTTCTATATTTTTCTTCGCAGCAAATATCATTTTAGAAAATGTTTTTAAGATATTAAAATGAAATTTGGCCAAGATGTTTTATTTGTTTCTAGCTATGTTTTGAACTAGAATCTAAGCTCTCTGCCTATATTTATTTATTTTAATGACTTTTTATTGAGAAAAATCGATGATTTTTTTAAAAAAATTTCGAGTGTGTTCACAAGGTTTGGAATATCTCCGAAACTTTTCGAGGTATTTAAAATATTTTAGTTCATAACACAGATAAGCATGTTAGCTATATACTGTGCAAATATTGATGAAATATATTCAATAGAACTTGTTATAGGAGGTTTAACGTAAGTGCAAATTTTCACTAAAATTTTGCTAAAAATTGCCTATATTTTGAAAGTCAATGAAATTTCCGATGAAATTGCATTGGAATAATTGAACTTGTCGTTAACGGGTGGAAAAAGTGATGTCTCCCAACCCAACCGACGCAGCGAAAGATTGTATCCTTGCTCCTCATTGGCTGAATCGTAGTTTTCTCCGCGATAGTGATTCTGTATAAGGCATTCTGATTGGTCAAAATAATTAAAATTTTATAACTTTAATTTCTCTGCATTAATTAATTTTAGTCAATCCAATGTAGAATATTGAATTATAAACTTTTTTATTTCATAATATTTTTTTGGTTACTTTCAAAAGTTTACCCTCAACCTAATAATATTACTTGAACGATAGCGAGGCTTGTCCTGCGGCCTACATGATTTTACACTGCTTTCTTGAAATATTGTGCCGAATATAACCGTAACTGTAGACTTGCATCTTTATTTATTTGTTTATATCAAGAACATGGATTTTTTTACATGAAAACTATACTACATTACCTCTAAGATAAATTTAGTTTATTACGAACCTCCAAGTCATTGCTTTTATTGAACATTATGTCATCATTCAATCTAGTGAGGTGTTTAACAGAAGCTTGTTGGGTTCGTTTCATTCATTGTAATATTATAATTTTATTGCAATCATGTAATGTATTTCGCCCATGGTATTCCGATAACTTTGTTATATTTATTATGCTAGATAATAACATACGTAACTTTATTTCATTAATTACGTGATTCCACTCTCCTGGCCAGTTTGGCTGGAATGACAACACCAGGAAAACAGCCGGGGGCCAGGTGGAAAGTAGTTGCGTGGTCTTGTAATAATGATACAATTTTACTCCACCAATCTAGCTATTGATGATGTATAGGAGGAGGATGGGAGGACATATTCAGATGCGGCTGATCCATTTGATCTCGGGAGATAAAATTTGGCAAACAGTTTTGATTTCATTAAACAAATTTGTATAATTAATGCCATCTGGTAAAGGTACATGCAAGTCTGCAACATTTAAGAAATTGGATGTATTAATTTTATGAATATTATTAATATAATAAAAAAAGGCTATTTATATTCTTGATAAAATTTGCATTTTCTCTTAAATGAGTAATTTTATTAGTGATTATTCTAAAAATATATTAAATCCAAAAACAATCTTTGCCAAATGGGATCCGTGAATCATGATTGTTCCTTCGCAACAAAGGTATTTTTTATGGTTGCTATCTAGAAGTTGGAACACACGCGATTTCATCACCAATATGGTTACCTGAGGAATCAAGCGGATTAGTTCCATTGGCAACCCATCAGCTAGATCGCTTTCGTCATTGCAAGCATTTCACGTTTTTGAGTTGTTTACATACTACACAAGTTTTTATAAAACTTAAAAATATTTATTAAATATTTAATTAAATAATAAAATATATTTTAATTAGGATAATTTCAAATAGTAAATAAATGAAAAATAGAACTTTGATTTATTTAGTGATTATATATTTCTCCAATTACATAATTTGAGAGATTTTTTTCTTTGACTATTAATAAAACTCGTTTGCGTGGAATTTTTGAAGTTGTTTGGTCAAATTTTGGAATTCATCATTTGGAATGTTGCTTTCATCTGCTTGGTGGTTTCCTGGATGCACTGCAGTGTTCATTTTCTTTTTCATATATTAAGAGCATTTCCACCCAAGTGCAAATATTAGAATGAGTATGTCTTAATTTTTTACTATTACTTGTTCTGAAGAGCATTTGCCCTTAGTAGCGAAGCTACTAAAGGCAAATGTTCTGCTGCTTCATTAGAGTAGTGAATAGAAGCTGATTCCATATATTCACTAAGTTAGCGAAGCTGCTAGGATCCCACTTCGTTGAAAGCAAAGCTACTGTTGTTTTTTAAGTTATAAAAATTTGCCTGGTGCCCACTTCAGATGCCACAGGCATTGCAGGAACAATTTCTCCTGCTTCATTAGAGTAATTAAAAGAAACAGATTCCTTGCATTCAGTGAGCTAGGAAAGTTAGTAGTTCTGTTGAAATTCTACATTTAAAACGGGAGATAGTGCAACGAGAAACCACAAACGCAAATGAGTTCGAAAAATGATTAAACTTTAAACGATTAACTTTCAACTGTGGCGCGCTGGCGCCATTTTAATTAGAATGTGTTTCAACTTGTAGATTTCAACCTTTTTTATTTGAGCAAGTTTCTTTTCAATGATTTTTTAAATTTGGATGTCACTTTCAATTTTTCAACCATTTTCTTTCATTTAAAAAAGAATATTTGAATCTTGAGTCATGATATTCTTTAAAAAAAATTTCTAAATATGAATTTGCAGCACTAACATTAGAATCTCGAAATATTCTATACTATAGTAATTGCTGCTTGTAGTGATCACAGATGTATTGATCAAAATGGCTTGGAACTGATCTCCCGTATCTAAACACACAGAAAATCTGCTGGTTCTAATGATTAACAATTCATTTATTGTGATCGGTTTTGATTAGATGATGCCACAGAACATGAGGGCAATAATGATGAAAGAGGGGTCAAAAGAGAAATTGCCACTAGTTGAAGAAACTCTGCTAGCTCTTTGTACTTTAAGAATGTTCTGTCCAATACTGTGTTGAATAGGTTGATGAGCATTATTCATGAGAACAGCTTATCCAACAAATGCTTGAATGCTAAAAAAAAGGCTTTGACCCAAAGTGATGTCTACATGCGGTGTCCACTGTATATTTTCTTCATTTAGTATCTCCAGCAGTTGTTCATGCAGGATAAACATTGGGATGTAGTAACTTTTAATACCATACTGAACAGTGAAGCATTTCTGTATTAACTTAAATTTTGCTTTTTAAAAATTAATTTTGAATAATTTAACAATTAATTAATGGAATTAATATTTGGAGTTTTGTTGTTGAAAGTTTTTAATAAAGAAATTTTATCTAAGCAGTTATTAATTTTAAGTGAATTTTAATTAAAAAATTAGCTGTAAAATAAATTTTCTGAAATACTTTTCTTGTATTCCTTACTCTCATGAATAAAGATTTATAGAACTGTGGGTGAATGATAAAAAAAATCATGAAGTGTATGGTTAAAATAAGTATGCATTATTTAAACCATATTATTTACAGAAAAATATTCATATTATTTTCTCATTATTAGGAAATTATTCTCATATTTATTTACAGAAAAAATTTTATAGTACAAAAATTGTTTAAATTATTTTTTATTATAATCATTTTTTTCTTCGTCTTTCATTTTCTTCTTGTTTACAAATTTAGACCTTGTGAAACACTTTTCAGCTGTGGAAAAACATTTAAAGGACATTTCTAATTAGGAATGTAACAGATATTCGACAACTATTAGCCCTTTTGCCAAATATTCGGTTGGTTAAAATTCAGGATAATAATTTTTTAAAAATGTGCTTTTAAGTGTATTTAACAAAGAATATTGCAGAATTACATTTCGTTACATTAAAAAAAAAATGCTTCTTAATTTTAAGTTACAAAATAGGTACATAAGTGTATTTAATAGTGTTATGTAATCATTTATCATTATAAATCCTGAAATTGTAAGAATAATAATTTTTTAGCCTTTTCAGGAAGAAGTCTATTCTATTTGGTTTCATGTATATTATCATTTTCAAAAAAGTAAAGGTTGCTATATAGGCTTGCAGGAGCTGAAAGATGTTTTTGTGCAAAATTTTCAAGTCTTGGAGATTTTTTCGCATTTTTTACCCCACCAATTAAGTGAACTCTTGGTCCTAGTAGTCCATTGCAATTAGGCCGAAAAATGGCAAATAGGCGAAAAAATTTATAAAGTTTTGAAACTTTGGTCAAATACTTCTTTGACCCCAAGAATATGAGAACCGAAAAGTTTCTACTCCTCAAGGGGGAGCTTCCCCCCACTATGGGGGAAAACTGAACTGAAGTGGGGTGTTTGGTCAGTTTTACCTAGATTTCTTCAACCCTACACATTCAATGTTAAAAATAGTATAAGTGAAAGTTGTAGAGCATAAAATTCTGCGTCGAATGAGTACCAACACTATATATATTTTGTTGCAGTAGTACAATTACAAACTCTTATCAAAGTTGCAATGATTTTTCAATTTTCAAAAAAATTCATTATTCTTACAAAAGATGACTTATACAATCAAAGATTCTGTCTAAATAAAGTTTGTATGTATAAGTATTCACTTTTGTAAGCATATACATATGTCTGTGCACCAGTACCAGAGTGCTAGTGTGGTGTGGAAGTTAGGAGAGAGCGTACAAGTAGTCCATTGCAATTAGACCAAAAAACAACAAATAGGAGAAAAATTTATAAAGTTTTGAAATTTTGGTTAAATACTCTTCTGACATTAAGGAAGCTGGAACCATAAAGTTTCCATCCCTGAAGGGAAAGCTTCCTCCCATCTCCCTGAAACTTTAAAAAAGAGAAACCGTGAAAAGGCGATATCTTGCTTATGAAACAAGCGATAATATAAGCTTGCTTATAAACAAGTGTTTGACCCATACGTATGATTTCACGTGCAACATGTCCAATACACGACAGATCTTTATTGGAATCTGGTTTTGAACCTGGAGCCCTCCAGTTCCGAAATAGAAGCAGTGATATTGTTGCAAAATAAGCAGTGCCGAGACGATCTAACCTGGGTGACAAAAATTGCACTGTTTTAAGGACATTTTCAAATTTTTTTCTTGTTTATTTCTCGTGAAGAAAAGCAGTGCCAGAACGGTGTTCTGGCTCCACACCTCTATAGAGAAGCAACGCTACACATGCAAGAGTCATGGCAATGCACGGCCCAGAGCCATATTATCAATCAACCAGTGTTGCTAATTTGGCGGATAAAATTTCCGGTTTTGGCTTATTCTCGGACTTTTTCCCTTCTTAGATGTTAAATTCCCCAAAACAAGGATGATTCTCCCATTGGCAGCACTCCAACCAATGCAATGCTCCCGACTGCAAAAATACGTTGTATTTAGTTTATTCAAAGTAGAAACATCTGTTTTATAGTGGAAAGTAATTAAGGTAAGTGCTCCAGTAGTGGGCCACGTACCAGTAGTGGGCCACTTGAGTTTTTAAGTTGAAAAACAAGAAATTCCAACATTCCAATGAAATAAGAGATCTGCCTCTGGTAGGCTGAAACCCTTATCAACTAAATACCAAAGGCACAGCCTTTATTTCCTGTTTAGTTAGGAGCTAGAAAGTTTGTTGCAGAAGTTGGTCTCTGAGAGAAGCATTTTTAGCTTATTCTTAGTGATTTCCTTAAGAGGTAACTCTTCATTCAACTATTTTATAGCATACATTCTATTTGTTTTTAAAATTAATTGTTATTGATATTATTTGATTATATAACGAATGTATTATAAACTATCTTTAAATTAAATAATATTGATAATTTATGGATAGTGAAGGGTGGCCCACTTTTGGATCAATGTTTTACTAAATGCTCCAGTAGTGGGCCTAGGGAAGCTAGTACTGGAACACATGCTTTCTCTCAAATAGACTGGTTTTGTGATGTTTCATAAGAAGGTTATATCTTGTAAAGTCTTTTTATTTAATTAGATTTGCTTTATTTTTATCAGAACCAGTAGTGGGCCACATGGCCCATTTCTGATACACTAATGACCCACTACTGGTACACTAATGGAATATTCTGACCAATTACTTAAATAATAAATATTTTATAGTACTGTTGAGGAAAAGACTGATATTCAAGAATTAGTTGGGCTCTGTAACAAGGTAGACAATAATAACTATCACATTGCTGGACCATCGAAAAATATTCCATCACCATTTAAAAGGGCTCTTTTCTGGCTACAGAGGGAAGATGATAAAAGAAAACAAAAAGATTGATTCAACATAAAATATTAAGACTTAATATCCTTAATGCCCCAAACAGAACTTAAAATGAAAGATCGATAATTAGCATATACCTTTAATAAAAAATTGGCTGTTAGAGAAAAAATGTAAATCTCCTGTGACTAGTATCTATAAATAAAAGATTTCACCTATATCAAGCTATTTTTTATAGTGCATAATGTTAATGTATTATTATTACTATATATAATGATTTTATTCTTTTTTTTTTGGGCACAATTGACAAATCTGGGTGGCCCACTTTTGGTATGCCCACTACTGGTACATCAAAAGTTTGCTATGCCCACTTCTGGTGCATAGGAGTGATCTAAGTTTTTAATTTTTAAAAAAATTATATTACAATTATTTTGATATTTCAGGTGATTATTATTTTAGATAAAAGTTTGAACAACCATAAAAAAATACAGATTAGCGAAACTTCTCAAAAGTTTAGATGATAATTGAGGAAATACCCTTAAGTGGCCCACTACTGGAGCATTTACCTTAATGCAAGTTATAATTTTTTTTTCTTGAGTGCATTATATTTGTTCAAAGTTCAAACATTTTTTTTCATGCTGAATAAATTTAATTATAGTTGAATAATTTCTTTTTGCGTGCAATTTGTTTGTTATGAGTACAAAATATTTTTATCAAAGTGAATTTGACCCAAATTAAAGTGCAAATAATTCCCAGCCAAAAATAATTATGAAGATTTTGAAATTTCTCTTTCTTTGGAGGTTTGTTCTTATTGCAAACCATATGTAGAGTTCTAGTCTATGAGAAGGAAGGTTTGATTGTTTATCCATTGATATTTGTTATCTAATAAAAATTGATAAAGAAGACTAGAATTTTATAATTGCTTCTTTAGTTTCATGACATTTTATTAAAATAACTGAGGTAGATGGGAAGTTAATTAATTCTGACTCTTCTTAATCATGTAATCTCGAATATGTAAATGAAAAATATGAAGTTCATCATGAGTTCAGTGGATGTGTTTCAAAGTTTAGAAGCTTAGGTTACTTTTTTTTTTTCTCCAGAATTATAATCTCTTCAGAAGACCTGCAGCATCTGCTATATTTTTGCCACATATTTGTCAACAGAGAGGTAAACATAAACATTTTAATCCAAAGTTTAGAAAGGAACGTGGAGAAAAAGTAAGTAAATTATTTAATCTTGCTTGATATTAAAAAATATGTATTTCAAAAAAGATAAAAAAAAAGTTCATAGTTTCTGAAAATGTTAAACATTCATTTGAACTGGAATTAGAATTATTTCATGAACCAAAATTCTGGTGAATATTTTATTATTTGTTCAAATATCAAATATTTAGGTACATGATGTATCAAAAGTCTTTATCCAATTTCAAAATACCTACTATAATTTTACAACCGTTGATTGTAGATAAATGACCAGCATATCATTAGATACAGATGTTTGTCAAATTTTGTAGTATACTGTAACTAGAGATTTCCCAGGCATGTTAGCAAAGAGCAGTGATCAACTGTCTGTTGCTGCCACCCTTGCATAATCATTGGACCAGGCCAGTGGTGTAGTCGCAAATTAAGCAATGAAAGAATGCTCTAACGTGGATGACAATAGTGCACTGTTTTAAGAAGTTTTTTCTTATTAATTTCTTCTAGAAAAAGCAGTGTTGGAACGGCATTCCAGCTCCACTACACCCTGGGCCAGCACTTGAGGTCTGAAAATTTGGCTGTTCAATTGTGGTCACCTTGTTCCGCTAAATTGACTGTTGTTGATTTGGGAGTGGAGATCTTTGTTAAGCATCATGCTTATGTGCCACCTCTGTGATAGTAATTCTGGACAAGTTTTAATCTTGAGTCACAGTTACCATAAATGAAGACACATCAGATGTGCTCGAGCAAATATGGAAGGAATTGGAGTATTGAGTGAATATGTGTGATGCACAGAACCAGATTAAACTCTGCAGGGACCCTCGGGCAATGTTAGTTTTGGGGGTCTCTTTCCCACTCCCCAATTTCCAAAACAGGAAATTTTTATTGATCTCTATACATGCAAGTTTTTAAGTAACACATATAATGAAAAACTGAAATAACAAAACATTTAAATTGCAGGTCACCATCAGGAGAGTTGGTTTTATTGTAAAAAAATTAAATCACGTATAGAAAATTTAAATTTAAAACTAATGTTAAACATTAATTTATTGTTTAAAATTTACAAAACATTTTTGACAGCATCATAATATCCTAATACAAAAATTTCCAGAGTTGTTGACTTCTGAATTAGTCAGCCAACTGCAAAAAAAGTTGGAGCACATTCATCTCTAAGCAAATTTTAAAACACGGAAAAAATTCTAAAAAAAAAAAAAAAATGTTCAGAAATTTAAGCAAGACTTAATTTTAATTTGAGTATGTTTGATTAAATGGACCTTGTAAATCAAATGTAGGTACAAAATTAGATTACCCTGAAAATACCACCTTGGGGCTCCCAAAAGTTGTGGGGTCCATAGGCATTTGCCTATTTAGTAACCAGCTCTTTAGTAATCCAGCCATGGCTGTTGCATTGGACACTTATAAGCTACTAAGCTAAAATTTGAGTATATTCTGAGCATTTTGCAACTTAACAACTTCTTTATGCTTATTTTGTTTTTTGGTGTGACTTCCATATTCCACTAATGCCAATTTTTGCATTTTGTCAGTGTTTAGGTTTATTACATAAGATGAATTGTTATAAATGCATCATAATTCACAATGTAAAATGCAGTGTGAATTATGTAGTGTTATTACAAATTCATACTTTTAATGATTCCTTTCACAGATTCTTAAAATCAAATTGCCTGATTTTGATGAACAAAGGCGTGATGAAAAACTCTCATTGGAAGAAATAAGATCCAAAATGAAAGAGAAGGGTATAGTTCCTCCGAGAGATTGGAGTGAAAAACCAATATTTGTTAGTTGTACAGGTGAGGCTTTGATTGTCCTTCATTTCTGAACTTTACTTTACATGTGTTATGGTCTGAACCAATACAGTTTTAAGTCATAACTTTTTGTATTTCCAAGTGAATCTTGTTATAATATTAGTTTAATATAGTATTTTGCTTTTGGTAATGACACTTCGAGACACTTTGATTTGAATTTAAAGGGAAGCAATGGGCATGCATCGTGTTTTATTTCTAGGAATTTAATTTCCTGATTTTGAAGATTACTGTCATGGATATTAAATCTTGAGAAAGAGTAAACAATTTCAAACACTTGGAAAAGAATGCTTGCTTAGAAAGAATGTTCAGTTTGAAGTCTTGATGGGAAAAATTTGTACAAACACAAATTTTTTTATAAAATGTAGCTCTGAACTGAACAATAGGTGCGTCTCAGAGATGTCAAAATTGACTTTTTATAATTTTGTTTTTACTAAAATTGATACATTTGTTTTATTTTGTGCTAGCTGTCCTTGATGACCAGCTTGTTCACCGGAAATATTGGATGCATTTAAATTATTTCTGTTATGCATAATATTCATGGTTTCCTCAACAAAATAGTTTTAAACTTAATTGAGATGGAAATATGCATGTAATTTAACTCCATAACATATGATTAGTTACATATCATCAAAGTCACATGAAAAATGTAACTTTTGGCATCATCTAACATCAAATCGCATGTTGTCTTATGCCGTGCTTTAACCTTATTTCTTCTGCAAAATGTGCAGTTTATTCCAAAATTAAAATGGTGTCAGGCAATTTAAATGTATTATGTGATCATGTCCAACATGAAGTCAACTGGATTGAAACATCTAATAAAAAAAATGCAATTTAATTAATGTACCTTACCGAATATTTTTCTTAATATAGTTATTGAACTTTGATTAGAGATTTCCCCCAAAATGGCATGAGATGAAATTAGAAAGTAAAAATTCATTATGATGTTGCCAGAAAACATTAAAAATAAACAGAATCTTCATTGATTAGCTTATAAAATGGAAAACAAACACACGATTAAATATCTGTTCAAACAATGAAAATGGTTTGGCTTTCATTAACAACAGTGAAAAGTATTGTTGCAAATTATGCATAAAAATATTCATAAAAAATTGCCAGACTTATGGAAAAAATTGTTTGATAACTAAAATAGAATCATTGAAAAGATATATATTTTTTAATTTTGAGATGATGTAAAAGTAGCTTTTATGCATCAATATTTTTGAAAGTTATGGCAGAAAAACAGCAAAATTTTATTTGCTTTTTAATTAACTGAAATTCTAATTAAAATTACAAAAAAAAAAAATGCTCTGAGGTGCACATTCCTACCTTCCCAAAGTATGATTGTGTCAAATTTGTTAGCTTTAGGTCTAACAGTCTGCCCTGTAGAGTGCCAACAGACAGACATGCACCTATATGCACGTCCACTTTTATTATTAACAGAGATATACTAGTGTGAAATGGGGAATAACTAATGCAAGTAATTTTTAGGTGCTTTTCCATTAGCATGGAACCAATTGTCGCCAAATATTGGTGCGTTAATGGAGAAGTACCATTAACCATGCTAACCAGTCATTGCCTAACAAAAATATTACCCTGTTAAGCGCTGGTTCTAAGCTAATGGCAAAGTACCAGTTTTTAATAATACTTTATTTGTTAATTTTTAAAATTATTTATTATAAGGACTTGTCTGGATTGTAAGTTTGTTTATTTACTAGCTGCCTTCGGCCACCAGGTTGTTCACCGGAATATGATTCCAATTGAATCTTGCGTCATTTTATATTCATGGCTCCTGTAACAGCATAACTTTAAACTTCAGATTGTGGTAATTATTTAACCCGTGTTCTATTAATGACATCGGACATCTTCTGTTAATTGTCTATATAAATGTCCCTAATGGAGTCAAATAACTGATCATGTCATGTAACCTATAATTCCATGTTGTCGGTACTATCTTCACTTTCTTATAAAATATGCATTTGATTTCAACATTAAAATGACGCAACACATTTTATGGCCATGTCATGTTAGCTGGATTAAAATATGTCTAGAAAAGAGTGAAAACATAGCAACCATAACCATTCAGCTTACTGGATATATTTCTTGATGTAAGCAAAGCAATATCTTGGAGAGCTTGGTTTACATATTCCATAAAAATTTTGACGAAATAAAGTATGAAAGCAAAATGTATTAAGATATTATCTCAGCATTCAACAATGAAAAGTATTGTTGAAAATTATGCTAAAAAGCATTTTTTTAAAATTAGAGAAAAAATTGTATAGCAAGTTAATTGATATGGGCAATTTAATTGATATAATTGAAAAGGTAATTTTTTGCACTTTTAGATGGTGTAAGTAAGATTTTTGTGCTGTAATATGTTTGGAAATTATTAAGGAAAAATGGCAAAATTTTGTTTAATTTTTAATTAATTAAAATTCTAATTAAGATTTCAAAAAAAGGGTTCTTTGGTGCATATTCCCACCCTCCAAAGTATGTTTGTGCCAAATTTCATAGCTCTAGGTCCAGGTCTAAGTCTAGAGTGCCAACACACAGACACACGTACATTTTCCTTTATTATTAGTAGAGATAGATATGTCATTTAATATTATTGATTAGAATACTTGAAAGACATTTCTATATTACTATGAATTTGTTACTGATATACCAAAAACTGTCAAATGAAATTTGAGGAGAGGGCAGCTGTCATATTTGAGTGATGATAATGATCTTTACAATAGAAATGCTTGTTTGATGCTGTGAGAAAGAACAAATTCTTTGCACAATATGTTTGCTTGCAACTTTTTTAAAATTCAAACTTGTATGGCTTAAAGTTTCAGTCGATACAGATGATATCTAATTTGAGCCAGTGGTTGTTCAGATTTCTTCATTTAGAAATATACAAGCTTGGCATTCTCTTAGAATAGGAAATATTTTAATCATGCTTCCCTCTTTCAGTTGGTTCCTCTCAGAGCTAAATATTAACTTTAATTGATGAGAGAACAGCTCATCTTATATAATGAGATTACTTATTTACAATGTAAAAGGAAACTTTTCGTATTGTATAATTGATAGCTTAATATTTAAATGTAGTTTTCTATTTTAGCAAATGTTATTGATCCGTATGTGCCACCTGAGGGAGATGGAAAAATTTCTGTAGTTACAGGCCCAGTAAGTTTCATTATGTTTTAACTGCTTCAGTGCATATGTTCTTTTAATGTAAATGTATTTAAATATGTTCTTAACTAATTTTATCAAAATTTACCTAGGGTGCAAAACAGATATATGAAACAATTGGTAAAAAAGGAAAGTCATATATGGCTCTTCGAAAAATCAGAAATATTGATTATGAATTTGATGTTCCAACAGTTGCTCAGAAAGTTCAGGATATCTATATAGAAGCTCAGAATGCTTTAGTTGCGTAAGTATTGTCATTATAAGATGAATATGCTTGTAAATGAGATGAGACCCTAAACTAACCTTTCCAAACAAGTAATAGTCACAAACATAAATAAATTATTGTACCACATATGTCATTAAAAAAATTAAGTTTATGAGAATATAAAATGAAAGCATTGAAAACAATAGCCTTTGATTTCCTGAACTTAAACAGATGTTTGTTTTTAAATACAAAAATTTGTTTTTCATCCTTCTCTGAAAAAGGAATAAATAGGAAATGAAAACATTATTCAAAAGTTTTGGTATTACAGGTGTGATATATTAATTTTTATTATCCAGTTAATTGTTATAAGGTCGTATTTTTCTGATTGAAAATCTCCATCACCATAAGTTATTTTTCTAATTTTACATTTATATTATGTAAAAGATTTTTAAAGTCCTTGTCTCAGAGTCAGAGAAAGCCACTAAGAGCGAAAGCAATTTTTGACTTGCTGATAGTTCATGAAATAAAATAATAAATCAGAAATCATCAATGCATAATATATTTCTCAAAACTTTAAAATGAATGCATCAAAAAGTACCTTTTACCTTTTGGTAATCTAAAAATTAGTGCTGTATCAAATATTCCAATAATGTTTGGCCATTTTTGTCTAAATGACTAATTCATAACAAAAGAAATGAAGACAAAATTATATGCGCTATTGAAACAAATCTGAAGACATGAAAAATAATTGTGTGGAGTAAGAGGAAAGGGCAGACAGAAAGGACTAGATGATTGACTGCACAGCAGAATGATCTACATGTTTTCTCCCTTCTCCTTAGCTCAACATTATTATTATTTATTAATTATCTTTCACAATTAATTATTTCAGAATTATTTTTTTATAAAATGATTACTTCACAATTAGGTTAACATTTTTCTGCCACCCATTCTTTGAACAGAAATTTCTGTCAGAAAATATTTGTGCATTCAGAGTTTAAAAGCAGCAAAACCGATGTTTTATCTAAATTAAAATGTTAACTACTTGATTATATTTGATTCATAATTATGTATAACTTTTTATTATATGATCTTATACTAAGCAATAATAAATTTCAAAACAATTTTAAATATAAATTTAAATTATTTGTCTTTGAATTTAGTTATATTCTTAAAGTAAATTGTTGAAGATATCTCTTCACCACAAAGTTTTCCCTACTTAAATTTTTCTCTTTTGGATTCTTTTATTTTAAAATGCAGACATAATTTTTTTAAAACAGCCTCTTTAATCTTTATATCTGTCACTTAATATGCATGTAATCAATGTATAAACTGTCATCACACATACTAATTACTTGCAGGTATTCATGCATGCATGTATAAAATTCTGGCATACTCAAAATGCTTCTTTATTTTGCTAAACCTAACTTACATGCATTTTTCTTTGTCATTATGCTGTTTTTTTATCTTCTTTATACTGATAATATTACTTCTAAGCTTTCTCTTTATGTACAAAATCTCTTAATAGCAATATATATATACTTTCTATCTTTTCAACAAACTTATTTAAAAAAAAAAAAAATCAGAAATGAGCATTGTTGTAAAATATATTTCTCAAAACTTAAAATGCATACATCAAGCCATCATTTTTCATAGTTTAAAAAGTAGTGCTGTTTATCAAATAACATAATGTTTAACAATTCATTTTTATCTAAATAATAATTATTTTTGTTGTATATAATTTTGAGGCTACTTTGTCTAAAGTAACTAAATGTTTCCGGTTAAATTTATCAGTACTTGTGACTTGAGGATGTTGTGTATTCAGAGTAACAGTTCTTGGTATAATATTCATAAAATTGGCAACAAAACCTACCCTTTTTAGTTCTGGGAACTTGTATCTAAAACCATTAATCTAGAAAAATGTCTCCACATTTTTTTTTTGTTTTTGCTATTGTCTGAGATTTCTTAGGATTTTTTTAAAAGAATATTTGAAAGGTCATAACTAAATGTGAAGATAAATTATTAAATTTCATATTCAAAGCTTTTGAAATTTAGTATAAGCAAATAGCCAATTTCATGATAATATATGATGGTTTTCAAAGAGCTTTACTGCTTTAAAATTGTGTTGATTGCCAATAATCTGTGTAATCTCTCAAGTAAATGGTTTGTTTTAGAAATTTTCTGTTTTCAGATAACTTAGACCATTGATTTGAAGAATTGGTATTTAGGGTGTTCTGTTTATAAATAATTTGTTTTTCATTTATTTGGTATTGCTACCAAAGTCATGACATCTTACATTTTCAAAATGTCATGTTCAAAATATTTCCTCGTTGACTAAAAATTGATACTTTTGCTTTACGTATAGTTTCGTCTTTTTTAAATAAATTTTTATGTGTAAATTTAACAGATAATTAAACTATCATGAATTCTAAATTTTAAAATCAAGTGGATAGTGGAGTTTTAAGTACTTATTTATAGTCTTGATATTTTGAAAGGAATAAAAAAGTTGAAAATTCTATTCATGAGAATTCATATGCTTAAACCTTAATTAAATAAACTAATCAGGATATAAGGGTATCTCTAAAATCACAAATATACTAAATTGTGCATTGCTTTGTGAACAGTATTTAAAATAGGATACACTTGAAATTGTGCTGTATAATATAAATGCATAATATTTAATATACATACCATATTAGTGAAAAAGTATTTACAGTTGTATATTAGAAAGGTGGAAATAAAGTCCCAAGCTTCAGTTTCTTTCTCCCAACTGTGTTTGCTACATTAGTCAAATTCTGTCTGTTAAATCCAAAGGCTGTTGATTTGAGGGTCATTAAACCAAGAGTTTTCTGTATTCTTTTAACAGCTAATTTGCCTTACTGAAACATCTGATGTTTCTTGATTAAATGCAATTTATTATTTATGTAGTAAGGTTTGTGAACAATTCAAAATATTAATAATTTTATCATGGAAAAATTATGTAATAATATTAATAATTTTTATCTCAGGAAAGATGAAGACAAGCTGCATGATTTAGTTACGGAAAAAGCTTTTCCAGTAGGTCTTATTTCTTTTCTAATAAAAATGTGAGAAAATAAAATTTTGAGTGTTTCATATGTAGATAATATGTAACATTTTATTCTTGTTTTAGGAAATGACGGAGAATACAAAAAATAAGACCATTGTATGGAAATTTATACAACAACTCGAGCCTCCTCGAATTGTTCATATACGCACCACAGAACTTGTATCCAAAAGCAATATATTTGCTCAGATTACCTGCAGATTGCATACTCAGCAAGTATGTTAATATTATTTTAATATTTATTAATGATATTCATGTCAAAAGAAATATTAATTAAGAATTAAATTTATTGGGAGAAAAAGGAAATCTAACAAATGAAACTTGTTTAAAAATAGTTTTTAACATGCACTGTTATAGTAAATATTTAATTAGACTAAAAAAAAAAGGAAATAATTTTAAATTACAGATATATTGTATTTTAGAGTATTGACACTCATATAATGTCATTTGTCATTTGCTTATGTTGCATCATTAGTTAATTGTATATTCAGAACAAGTTTAGCTATAATCTAATCGTGTTCTAATTATATTATCAGACTATTTTTTTTTAATATTTATTTTGGCCTAGTATTTGTGTTATGCATGCTTTTAGAACAACTGTTCTTTGAAAACATTATTTTTTTGTATAAATTTTTGTTTTCTATTATTTTGAATTTGCTTGTTGGTATCATCATTATGATGTTATTTTTGCATTAAATAAATTTCTTTTATATGTATATGCTATGATTCAGACCCTACTGATGGATACTTTGTTGTCTTCACTCTTATATCGTTCATTCTTGCACAGGATGCACTTGTTAATGGCTGGTAACTTATTGAATTAAACCATTCTATAGTTTAAATTTAGTGTCATATTGCTTACAACAAAAGTGTTGTTATGACTATGTTAAATCAGTATCTTCGTTTGACAAACTATCATCTTGAAATGGTAGAAATTGTAATTGCTGCTGAGTCATTGTTACAATAATTCATTTTACATACTTGGAATACTTTGTTATCTGTATTTCACATACTTAATTCACTTCTTCATCCAACATTTTTGAAGATAATCGATAAAGCTATACTTTATAATGTACAGGTTTGTATCAGACATGTAATTATAAACAATTCTGTACTCTCAAATGATGTTTTTACACTTTTGTGATTCAAACTTTAGTTATTGCATCTTAGCCAACATGGAAGAAATAATAAAAGAAGCTCTCCAGAATCTAAAGATAATGTCAAATATAAGCTCTGATGAATTGATGGGTTATCTTCAGTTTACAGTCTGTGTGATCAAATATCTGTGGTGGCTCTCCCCAGGCCAAATGGAAGGAGCATGCAATTTGGCTATTATCAAACATGTTAAAGCATTGTTACTGGGATGAATTACAGTAAATTCTCGATTATCCGGCATTCAAGTATCCGGAAAGCTCAACTAACCGGAAAAATTAGAAAATGAGTTTTTCTAAAAATTTTTATCCGCACGCCAAAATTTATCATGCGCGTGCTCGCGCCGTTCCATTCACGCGGATTTCTAAATGCAACGTCTGCTACGCACGGAGGGGTGGCCAGAAGGAAAAAAGCAATATACAGTACTGTGGCATACACAGATTTGTTTTATGAGGGGGGGGGGGCTTCAAAAGCAAAAGTGAGAACCCAAAAATAAAAGGTCCTGTTTATATTTTTGCAATATATATATATTTACGGTAAAAATTCAGCTACAGATCATAATTTTTTTTATCATCAGTGTTAAATTAAAATCTTCATAATATGTTTTGTAAATACAATGTTAGGGAAGATACAGAAGTATTCTTAAAAATTATATTTAATTCACATTTCAAAATGACAAATTATTTGGCCGAAAAAATGTTTGAAAAAAAAAGACTGCAATCCAAGTCACCCCCATTTTTCCCGTCACTCTCAACTATCCGGACTTTTCAGGTATCCGGAAATCGGCGTTTCCCGAGCATGCCGGTTAGTTAAGCTTTTACTGTAGTTCGAAAAGAGTTAGTGACCCCATATATATATATATATATATATATATATATTGTGGTGGATATACAAAAAATTATATTTTCATGAGAAAATTAAATTTATGAAAAATTACTTTTAGTTAAGAATTTTTCTTTCTTTTATCCACCTTTTGACTGACCTGAAAAGATTTAAAAATTGAATCACAATAAGAATCTACTCAGTGGAACCTGATGTGCTGCACACGTTTTAGGGAAATTTTCTTATCGACTCAATATAGTGTATCATGTAAGCACTGGTAATGTTGAACTGCTTTGCTTTGATACGTAGAATCTTGTAACAGGAAACCCAAGAGTGGTCTACTCCAATTGTATAATGTTTTTCTATTTTGAGATACAGCTTTGTGAAATCAGATAATTTGCATTTGCATTATTCTGTTATGAACTGGTACATGTTTTGTACCATAAAGATAATTTTTATTTATTTACACTAAAATTTAGCTGATTATCATCAAATTTTTACGCTATCAATATATATCATACTTTTATTTACAGATTCTAGCTGTTTATGACAGATTTGGACGACTTATGCATGGCTCAGAAGATACTGTAAAGGATGTATTGGAGTATGTAGTCCTTGAAAAACATTTGACTCTACCCCATGGGAGTTGGAAGCTTCATGGAAAGATTATTCCTGATTGGATGCCTCCCAAAGAATCAATCAAGAAAACATACCATCTTCCGGATGTCGACAAAGACTTTCCTGAACCTCCGCCTAGCAAAAGTGTTCAAGAGACTGACAGTAGTAGTGGTGGAGAATCAAATGTAACTGCAATACCTGCGTGATGTAGTATTTCTAGAAGAGTGAATGTTTTTGTGAAAAGAGAGCGTAGTTTTCAATAAAAAATTACATTATGAATGTGAAAATTCATTTCTGGGTCTGATTATTTCTTTTGTGTTCTGTGGTTCAAACGTTTTAGAAATATTTGCCAAAAATCTCACAAAATACATACAAATACTAAGAAAGGAAATTGTTGATTGAATGTTTTATAGTCTTTTGCAATATTAACAATCCCTTTTCAGCAAGCTTGAAGGCAAAGGTGGATTCCTTTACGCTAATGTTACAAAAGCAATGAAATATTACATATTGATCAATACAGACATAGCCAATGACTTTGTTGTTTCTACACATATTTTCTGCAATATTTACGCTGTGATTCTGTTTTCATGACATTTAATTTTTTATTATATCAAGGTTTTTCATTCCAAAAGGATATGCTAGATTTATTAGTCAGTACATTGGTCAATTTTTTTTATATCCCATCACATAATCATTCAACAGTTAGGAATCATAAAGAAATAAACATCCCAGCAGCGCAAATATCCCCTAGATAACATTAAGACAGCCGATCTGAAACAGTAACAAAAAATTGACACCTGACATGAATGAAGAAAGAATCTGGATTTAAAAATTAGTTATTTAATCTAGCCATATAATTGTGCGAACATTACTTTGTCATATGCAAAAATCACATGACATGAAACATTTAAACATTACTAGAATGGGCTCATTTAGAGAACTCCCTGGTTATAGAGATAATAGTCAATAAATTTTTAATACATAACAGAATAAAAATTATTAAACATTGTGAGTTGCAAATTTAATACATGTGTTTAAAGCATAGGATATCAATGCAGCCATTTTGAACAGCAAATTTAAATCTTCATCGGCAGTTAAAAGCAAATATTCTGACAGAAAACCCCAAAACAATTTTAAAGTTAATGAGATATTTTTCAATAATAAAAAAGGATAAAGGGAACTCTTATATATCTATTTTTTTGGCTATTTTATATTTTATTAAACAAATCTTGGTGCAGCCATGTTTAGTTAAATATCAAATTAAAGTAATCTGTCAAAGTAACTAACTATCAAATTAACTATTAAAATTCACTGTTTGATTAATTAAAATTAACTATTTACTTAAATAAAATTAAATATTTAATTAATTGTGATGAGATCTTCACTAAAACCTTTTTTATGGTTCATAGTATATGCCAGCAATCTTAATCTTGTAATTATCTTAATTTAAATAAAAGTTATTGTGTCTATGTATGTATGTATGCTCCACATCTCCTAAACCAGTGGACTGATTTCAACTAGACTTTGCACACTTTTTATTTGAGGCAAGAGAAAGTTCATCTTCAACTTTTGAAAGCTCAAACGTTACTTAAAATTTCAGTTAATTAAAAATTAAGCGAGGTGTTTTTCCGCAATATCTTTGGAAAACATTATCTCACGAAACTATTTTTACACCTTACATAATTTTAAAAAATTAGCATTTCAGTGACGAAAAGTTCATTTCCATACAATTTGTTTCTCTCATTTTAATATTTTTTCAAAAGTAATTTTATACAGAATTCGTAACAATATTCTTTATTGTTGAAGAACAAGAATAATACGAATATATATAAATGCCAGAATACATTCACAGAATTCTTAACGAAGGCTAAAAGGAAATTTTAAAAGTAGATGATTAACAATTTATATCAGGACCAACTAATGATTGATTGATTTTCATTCTTTAAATTAATGAATAATTAAGTTGTTAATTTAATTGTTTCAAAATATTCATTGAACCCTTTCTTTTACTTTAGTAATTGTTAACAAAATTTGAAGTACCCATAAAACAAATAATATTTCATGGAGAAAACGGCTGTTTTTAAAAATCGTTTTTTTTTCAATTTATATTCTCATTTTAATTAAAAACGCTTCAGATCAGAAAAGGAATTTGTGTATTATAATTTTTATACAATAGTAGTTTTTACATTAAAAATTTTAAGACTTATCTTAAAATTTTTTACATTAAAAATTTTAAGACATGAAAGCATTTTAATCCGGAGCAAAGCCGGATATATCAGCTTGTTTACCTTATAAAAAGTGGAAGTGAATGCTGCTGATGGGAGCTCTTCAACAGTGTTACATGCATAAGTTAAAGCGTACTCTAAGTAGGGGATAAAAATCACTTTTCAGCTCATAACTTCTGAGTAATTCTTGCTGTCTAAAAACTTTCAATATCAAAGTAGTTTGTTATGATAAGGTGATAGTTCCCCTAATTGAAATTTTCTTTCTATCTTCAATCGTAACGTAGCTATGGGAGAAAGATAAATGGGGGAGGGGGGGGGATTGAACAACGCTTTTAAGCTTACAACTTTTAAAATTTTGTAGCTATCAAAAAAGTTTCAATACAAAAGTTGTTCATTATGAAGAGGCAATAATTCGCCTATTTTGAGTTTTCATTCTATCTTCAATCGTAAAGGAATTATGGGAAAATGAAATATTCAGTCCTCCCCCTTTTAGCTGGTTAACCCATCTACAAACTCGGCCGATATTTTCACCGACCTTAAGACATATCCCTCGCCGGTTAAAATCTAATCAAAATTACTCTAGTTATCGTGTTCACAAGATAACATGGGCAAAAGCGTTATGTATATACGTCTCTACTAATAATAATAAGGAAAAGAACATTTCGCCCTCTATTCTCATAAGGATTAGAGTTGCAAGAATGAAAGCGGGTGGAAGAGACTGCAAATAACGAGAGCTTTCCAACAAGGGGTAACATGCAAATGCTAAAACGTACTTTAAGTTAGGGGGGAGGAGGGGAAGGGTGGGAAAATCACTTTTCAGCTCATAATTTCTAAGAAATTGTAGCTAGCGAAAACGTTTAAATACAAAAATTGTTCGTTATGATAAGGCAATAATTCGCTTAATTTGAAATTTCTTTCTATTTTCAATAGTAAAGGAATTATGGGAAAATGAAAATTTCCATCCCCCACCATTTCCACCCCCTTTGAGCTGGATAGCCCATCTACGAACTCGACCGAGATTTTCACTATCCTTACAACATATCCCATGCTGGTTGAATTTACATCAAAATTACTCCAGTTATCGTGCTCACAAGATAATATGGGAAAAAGCGTTATATATATATATATATATATAAACTTTTTAACGAAGGGCGGTTTTGGGCTCTAGGGGTCATGATCGATGAAGATCTGCAGAAAGTTTCCGAAAGTCGTGTCATGAGAAGGTGATGTGTTGAAATGGGGCTTTTAAATTTTAAATTCGTAATGAGTTACTTCCTCTGTCCCATAATAATACTAGCAGTTGATGAATTTAATTTGTCCCATAAAAATACAAAAGAATTTAAATATAGAACTCAAAATTTATTATAATAAAACTAGATTAAATTAAGCAATAAATTAAAAATACTACTCCTAATTTTCATTTTGAGTGTTCAGATAGTTTTTGGATTTTTCAATAATTTCGTTACTGCATTTTAAACTTGTAGGTAGGATACTTTAGCTGCAAAGCTTTGAAAGCGTTTGCTTTCCCTATATGAGTGAGCTTAATGAACTGGGCAATTGCAGCTCGATCTTTGCTTGAAAACTCTCTTTTTTTCATCTTACTTTTACAATTCAACTGAAATAAAACAATCGATTTTGATCAGCGGATGAAATTAGAAAAATAGATATAATTCGTAATAATTAGGTTAACCTAAAAAATTGAAAGATGTGTCAAAACAAATGACAGATGTTATAAAACTTTTTTTTTGTTGTACTAAACTTGTAGCGCAAAAACGCAATTTTGCACTACAGCATAACTTACAACTGCATTCGCCAATAATTCCTGTTTAAATATACACTTGCTACTAGTATTACTATGGGACAGAGGTAGTAATATATTTGAAAGATAGTGAACTGTGACAGGATTTCTAATTGATTTGATGTCACTGATCTTTAATTGTAGAAAATTTTATGATCCTTGGGCATTCTTTTTTTTCTTCTTCTTCTGGGAAGCTCTTCTTTTAATTTCATTTTTAAAACATTTAGTTTCGTGTGCTTATTTTAAAAATCCCATCGCATTGGAACAAATTTAATTGTTCTTTCTTTAAGTCAGCAGGTATGTTCATCCCCTTGACTTGCTTATGTATTTCCATAATATTTCACATTTTGTGTTTACCTTCTTCGCTTAATGAAGGGAATCGACTATGCATTTTGAACATCTTTCTGTTGATCGACTGGGTCCAAAATTTGATGCAAATATTCAGGTTTGGTGATAAAACTACAAACCAAGTTTTAACCATCTAGCTCTTTCTGTTTTTAAGTTTGATCAACAAATATAATACCAATTTTTTTTTCTTTTTCTTATTGGTCTTGGAGAGATGTGGAACATGGAGATTCATAACAATCTTCAGGTGGGATTATTTTAACAATTACAATACTTTTTCTTTATATATAAGCAAGTATAAAGTGAAGCTTATCTCAGTCAAAATTGCTTAGATAACATAGGATTTCCAATAGTTTGAACCCATGTAATCAAGAATCTACTGTATATATCAGTGGTTCCCAAACTTTAAAAATTCTTGGCTCCCTTGCTGAATCCAGAGTTTTCAAAAGTGCTGTCTGTTAGCCTTAAAGCACAGTGTTGCCTTTAAGCAACATACCCAATTTTGTCTTCTAAAATCTTGAGAATGAGACTGAAGCTCTAATGTCTGTTGTTGCCAGTAGGACACATAGGGGAAACTAGGGATACTTGACCCTACTTTTACTTATATTTCTCGAATATTTGAAATGTTAGTATCATAAAAGGATTTAGTTTTAAGAATGAGATATATACAGGGTTCGTACTCCTCCTGAATTTCCTGAAAAACTCTTGAATTTTGCTTTTTTTTTCTAAGGGCCCTGAAAACTCCTGAAAATTGTGTTTTTAATCCTGATATTTCTTTTTGTCTCCTGAAAATTTGCAATCGAAGAGCAGAAGATATGATAAAACATAAAACGTTTCCGTTTTTCCTTATTGATGGGAAGTCTCTGGAATCCGGAATTCTTACTTCTGACCTTACTTAGCGCCGAAACAGTCTACCGCGCATGTTCCGAGTCGCCGCAATCGGAAAAGATGGGAGAATTGTTATTTAGTATACTTTTCTCCCAATTTTATAAAAATTGTCCACACTACCCCCTTCTCCCCTACAATTGATTTTTTTTCACGTTATCTCCTGAATTTTCTGTACAGTACTCCTGAAAAAATCCTTAGAAACTCCTGAATTTTACTATCATATATACAGTATGAACCCTGTATATACTTGTGCTAAATTGATATCTCATTTAATCATAAAATAAATATATTTCATGAAATCGCATAGGGTCCAGTATCCCTAACCTTAGGGATACTTAACCCTAAGCTAGGGATACTTGACCGTACATGCAAAACGTACTTAAATTCTTTTGATAATTTGTATCTACGCGAAATTCAGATATTATGTTGCAACTACTGAATTGAGAACGTCTTTATTATCAAATAATATTAATGAAACTAATATTAAAAATTAAATAATATGGTTACTATAAAACGCAGTTGTTATTAATATAATCTAGTTAATAAATTAAATTCGTTAATTTATTACATTAAAACTAGTTATTAAATTAAATTAGTTAAAAATTTAATAAACAATTAAAATATTGATTTAATTAAATGAAAAAATTACAGCAATGGAACCGGAAACCTAGCAACGTCATTAGCGCGTTAAATAATTACCGGTTTCGAAAAATTAAAAACAGAATAGCACCAAAATGCAAAACAGAATCTAAAAAATGTATGTATAAAACAAGAAATTGAGAAACTTAATAGACTTACTTCGAGCTTTTAATATTTAAATAAAAATAAAAGCAAAAGAATAAAAATATATTAGGAAAAAATTCATATCAAGGGGAAAAAAAAAAGGCGAATTGAACATAAATAGCAAAACATTAAATAAAATCAAACAATGACAAATAGTTCGAGCAAAAGATTTTTATTAAACTAATAAATGAATAAATAAATCTTTCTTTCTCAGGCGAGGAAAAAATAGATGAATTAAATTTCAATTCTTTTTAAATTTCTTGCTAAAATAATTATTTGCATTATTTGAAATTATATTAAAAGGAAATTTTACTCATGAAATAATTACTAACAAACAATTTTTAAATTATTATTCTCTATATTTGTGTTTCCAATATTGCCGACAAATTGCACGCACTTTAAAACTGGATCCCAATCACAAAATGTGCTTTGGTCTTTTACGATATCGAAGCTGCAATAGCTTTTTATATGGTCAAGTAACCCTAATTTTTTAGGGTCAATATCCCTAACTTGACTTTTTCTAAATAATCTAAAAATTAAACCACTTAGAATTAAGATACTGCATAACATCGTATATCAAATTATAGCTAGAAGTATGCTTAAAACTTAAAAATATCTTAATTCATCGTATCTTCAATAGCAAACTTCCTATTCACTGAGGAATGAAAAAGTGAAAATTTAATTTTGGATCTCCAAAACATATTTACCTACTCACCATTCATGATGGCTTTTCAGATTGGATAAAAATCCCCTCCAATAGACCATGTGACCAAAGGACAAAGAAAAATGTCACACACAAACTACCAATTATCTCACAATCTGAGAAAATCGCGTAGGGTCAAGTATCCCTAGTTTCCCCTCCTGAAATTTATATTAAATCCATTTACAACATAAAAATGACAGCCTGATTGCTGATAGATAAAAAAATTTTTTTCACTTGAGGCTGAATCTTTTTAGCTTTGTCTGTACGCTTGAGAATACCATATTTTATTATACAATGCTGAAGGAAATTCCTTATCCGAATTATTATTTATTAAAATTCATTTGTGTTTGACACCACAGAATTTTATCAAGGAAATTTTTTTCATCAAATATCCCACCATGCATATTTACGCATCAGAAAGGTGGGGCACTTTTAATACCGACGTGCCTCAAAGAGTTAAATGGATCTTGAATTCAAGGATCTTTATCGATATCATTTTGAAACTGTTTCTCAAGCTATGATAGATAAGCTGTGATAGATGGTTTTCAAAAATGGATTTCGTGCCTCAAGAAAAATCAATTTCATTGGAGATCAAAAATTGTTGTAACAAGGTGAAGCATTCTTTACCTTCTTCATTCAACTTCCTTTTCCAATTTTTTTAAAAATAAAAGCTAAAGTTTTTTTTAATGGACTTCAAGAGGTACATGCTACATCCCTGCATGGACAGATCCAAAGCATTCATCTTTTCAGAAATTTCACATAAATATGCTGTTACACCAAAAAATCTTCATGCACAAAATGTTCGATGTATTTTCATTCTTTTTTTAAGAAAGAATATAAATTTCTGGCAGCAGGTCAAACATACCTTACATCACCACGAGAAAACCACCGTGAACTGTTGTAGTATCATGGTCCTGTGCTCGGATCCCATATCCTCACACAATTTTTTGAAAGGTCTTGTGCAACTGCCGAGTTTTTATGAAGTTTACTACATTCATTGCATATTCTAATGCTTGGTTGAATGCAGGACACAAGTATTTTGTCCAGAATCCTTCCCTTGAATAATACAATGTGTCCACGATGCTTCAGGACTTTTACTTTCGAATGCTTTGATAATGTCTGCAGTCCTCTACAGCAGCCAAACATAGGTGGAACACCAACAGTAGAGACACCAATTGGTCCTCTCTAAATTGTTTTTGGGAATAAAAGGATCTTGGAAAAAGTCTCGAGCATTTGAACTGGCTGTGATACTTTCACAGGAGAGGTCCACTACGTTATTGGCATCTACAAATCGTACATAGCATATCAAGTGAGCATTATTATTATTATTTATGTTTTTCACCTGCTGCAAGGCAAATTCCTTCC
>BGPR01011467.1:0-22414 GCA_013235015.1 Araneus ventricosus
CTGTTATCGGTTCGGTTACGTATTGCTACAGTTTCTAAGGTAGAGAATTCAGACATACAAATTTTTCACAATTACACTGAATTACATTTAAAATACAGTCTCGCTAACATATAAAAAAACATTATTAGAGGATAAAGTATAATGATGTTTTCATTTGTTCATATTTAATTAACAGGACCTTAAATTTTAAGTCAATCAGAAACTAAAGTCAGATTGTAATGCAAATTATTAAAATTATTTTTCAATGGACTGAAAGCAAAATTAATTTCAAAGACCAAAGGAAAAATTTAAATTTCGATTTACGGTATAATAATGCGGAAGGAAAATAGAAGAATCAGATGAAAAATTTTCAAATCTCATCTTAAATAAGATGCAATATTCGATAAATTCAGTGAAATAAATGATAAAATCCTCAGTTTGCACAACTATCTCTCACTAATAATAAAGGAAATGTCTGTATGTAGGTCACTCTACAGGGGCAAGCCACAGACCTAGTTACGAGATTTGCACAACATACTTTGAAGGGTGGGAATGTGCACCTCAGATCCTTTTTGAAATTTTCCAATTTAATTAATTAATGGGTGTTCCGGCGTTTTTTCTTTAATACCTTCCGAAAATATTATAGCACAAAATCATTTTTTACCATCTGAAAGTGCAAAAATTACCTTTCCAATGATATCAATTAAATTTCTGTACAATCTTTTCTCGAATTTTAATAAATTTTTAAAATATTTTTGCATAATTTGCAACAATACTTTTTTTCATTGTTGAAAGGCAACAGAAACCGTTTTCATTGTTTAAACAAATATTTAATTGCATATGAATGAAGTTTAAAATTATATTGTTTTGAGAACCACGAATATAAAATGATGCAAATTCAATTGAAATCATATGCTCGCGAATAAGCTGGTTGCCGAAGGCGGCTAGTAAAAAATAAATAAGAGAAATATTTTTATGTTCTTCGAACAGTGATAAGCTAGATCGACGAACACTCGACTACCTAAAATCGTCGAAGCTTCTCACTATGAAACCAGTTAATGACCCATTAATGGGCTTTATATTTATCAACAAAAGACAAAGTTTTTGATCACATTTGTAACGCAAATCATAATATTTTTCAACTGACCAAGAGCAAGAAAAATTAACCTTCAAAGGAAAAAAAAAATTAGATTCCGATTAAGGCAATATAAGGGAGAACAAACATAAAAGGAATCGAATCAAAATTTCAAATCTCATCTTAAATAAGCTGCAATAATCGATAAATTCAGTGAAATATTGAAAAATATCCTCGATTTGCAACTATAAAAAAAATAAATAAGAGGAAAATATTTTCAATTCCTTCCGAACCAAGACACGCCAGAGGCGAGCGCGCTGACTTCCGAGAAATCGTCTGAGCTTCTCTCTGAAACCACCTACAAAATCGAATGCTTATTCTTTAATTAAGATAATCAAAATAGTTATTAGTGAAAAGAATGGAAAGAGCATTATTCCTATTGCTCTTTTTTAATTGGCTATCATGGGAACGCGCAAAACGAGTGTCGAGAGAATCCGTACAGATATAAATCGCAAATCGTTCACACCATCAGATGCGAGTCCGAGAAAACCAGACAGAATGCAGACGGGGTGGAAACAGACAGGGACTGAGGTGTAGGGGATTATTTTCGGTTATTAGCCTGTTTACCCCTCATTTTCCCCATCTGATCCTTCCTCTTTTGCGCCAAGGCAACGTGAAAAGAGAGCATTTGTAGTATACAGAAAAAAAAGTTGTCTAAAACATATATTTTTCGTGATTGTTTTTTAAATGGAAAGGGCAGACGATTTTTTTAAAGGAGAGGACAGGCGATTTTTTTAAAATTAATCTACGTGTAGGAGAGGTGAAAATAATCTCATAAGAGATGAAAAAATTTTTTGAAACCTAAAGGGGAGTTATTTTGTAATTTGCTGTGTTGTGTGATTTTTTTCAAAAGCATTGTCTATTCGGTTTCGCAATGTTTGAATCTATATTAGTTTTTAAAGGGAATTTTTTAAAATTATTCTTTGCAATTCATGTTACCCTGTACATGAGTTGCAATTAAATTACTTCAAAGTAAGAATGCTTGTTTCTAGTACTTTCAAATCTGCAGAACAAAGCGAGTCCGGTTGTATTTTTTTTGGAAGAGCTTCGTGGAATGATAAAATAAAAACCTTTCAGATAAGGATGAAACTTAAAGCAAGTTGCTGCCCGACACAGAAAAAAAAATGTTTTTTGCTTCGTTTGAAAGGAAATCAGAAGACGATTTTTCAAAAGAGTTTTCTATGTGTGGAAAAGATGGAACGAGCGAGAAATTAGTTCTAATAAGTGATGAAAATAATTTGAAAATGGATCCATTTTTTCAATTTCTGCATCACAGTCATTGTAAGGTATTTTGTACTCTGTTTTGCAACCTTTAGCTATGTTATTTCTCAGAAAAGTAGAATTTTTACTCATTTCGTCAGCATGTGTTGGCCAATATAGTCATTAAAAACCTTAACGAAATAAAACACTTATTTTTTTAGTAATGGTAATTTTATACTATTGAATTTTAAGAGCAAAAACGTTGTTAGCTGAAATAATTAAATTCGAAGGAAAGATTTTAGGCAACACAATTTTATACCGATTTCATATTATAGCTTGATGTTTTTATTTTTACTCTAATAATAAAGCTAACTTTATGTCTGCGAACAATAGAAGAATGCAGATGGATTCGAGCTGTAACACCCTCTTCATATATTTCAAAAATTTATTAATTCTTTTTTCGTTATATTTACCAACTGTTCCTTACCGGAATTCGTATGATATTATGCAAATAATAATAAAATCCATGAGCAGGAGTGGCGTTAGAGTTCTCCCGAAGGGGGGGGACACAAAACAGATTTTAAACTCATAAATATTAAATATTATTAAAAAAAGTAATTAATGACACCTTTATTTTGTAAATTAATATCTATTTGTTTTATATATCTTACCCACCAAAAAGAAATCTGCAAAGGAAACAATAATAAAGCAAAACATTGTTCGGGAATGCACTGTATTTTCAATATAAAAAATAATTTTATATTAAAATTAATGAATTTTAATGACATTATCGCATTTATTATAACAATTAATTTTAAGCATACATTGCCACATGCGTCCTTAAATTTAATTACTGATAAAGTCTGTTAATTTTGTCTGAGTTTTTTGTTTGAAAAAGTGTTTTCTCTCATAATACGTCTCACATGTTTGCAATGCACCAAAAGCCCCTTCAGGCGTATTTTCTTCAAACTGTAATCAGCGTCGGGTTGTTTCAAATGATTTTAGCAATTCATCATACGCAGGTTTGTTGATTTCTGCATCATAATCATTTCCATCTACATCATCTTCGTCGCAATTCATTGCTGTATTATTTTTTTCATACTGTCCAAAATATCCAATTCAGTTAGTGTTTCCGAAGTTTCAGTTTCAGAATCAAGTGAAAGAAAATCATCAATCAGCACATCATCGTTTTTCTTTGATGCTCACTCACTTTCGCTTTGACATTTTTCAGCTACAAGAACCGAAATTACCAGCACGACTCTGATCAACAATCTAGAAAACGGGAGATTAGTTTAAGAACACGGGATACCTCCATTGAGGGTTAAAGGGGGATGCTGAAAGTTTTTCTAGTGAAGTGGACAGTGGGGGTGGGGTGGATAAAGGCTTCACTTCCTGGATGAAATGCAAAGAATGACAGCGATTTTAACGCTCTCGGCGCAGTTCGGCGACTGGTAAAGTCAGTTAAAGGTCATTTATCACCACAAAATGTGTTAAAAGAAAGAATAAGTTTGAAATTTTCAGAAATATTTCGAGAAATAGGGAGAAGAAAATATTGGATCACAAGAAAGAGTTCGTTAAATAGAGAATGCTATTTAACGAATTTTATTTTACGAAGGTAAAATAAAATTCAAGGTTATTTTACGAAAAAATTCGCAAAATGTTCTTGGTTCCTAGGAAAAGTTCGCAAAATAGAGGTTCGTTAAACAGAGGTCCGACTGTAATTCGATTTCCAAACGAAAAGTATCGAAAAATTTATTTAATTGTCAAATTAACACTATTTAATTCAAAAAAAAATTTAATTAATTTAAATAAATTATATTTTTCAACCGTTTTCAATAATTTTGACGAACAATAAATTTATTTTTAAAAATTAAAGTTGAACGAAAGCCATTAAAAATTATGCATAGATTATGCATCTATGAAAGCGCAAACAAGAAACGGAATATTCTCTCTAAAGAACTCTCGACGAAATTCAGAATGTAAATTTTTTCTAACTAATAATTTTTATTTAAATTCATAATTTCAGTGAATGAGTAAATCGTTTCCAATGATACAATTACCCTACAAAATTTTAATTAATAAATAAGTCGTTTCCACTGATATAATTAGATTGCATAAAAATAAACTAATGAATAAATCCTTTGGATTGATAAAGCTAATTTCAATAGTATGAATAAATGAATCGTTTGCAATTATGTAATAAATCATAAATAAAATAATGAGAAGGTTAAAAATGTTGCAATTATTTACAACATTGTTTTTCTGAAAATGCTGACATTTACAATATCTTCAATGTAGCGACATTAATTTTTTAAAAATAAATCTTGGCTGAAAGCTTAAAACGTCCTTTTTCTTTTCATTAAGAAAGAAATACTTCAGGAATTTGTAATAAAACCCTCTACAGAGAAATTTGGTTAATAACTTAACAATATATTAGGCGTTGTAAATAAAATCTCAGTAGTATGCATTGGCCAAGAACTAGTTATTTATTCTTTTATTTAACTCATAAAACGTTTTTTGAGTCCACTTAGAGAAAAATATGTTACGTTTTCATACATTAACGGCCTTTCTTAAACTAAACTAATCATTTGGGAATAGAAATGCATGTTTTTTATTGCAACATTTGCTAGACAAAGACGCATTCATTAATTTGGAATGAATTTTAGCTCATTTGATTTACATTACACAATTTAACTTTTTTATGTTGCTGGGGAGTGTTAGCGTTTCATTTAAATTTTAATCATAACATTTTGCAGAAAATCCCGCGCTTTGATTTAATGGTACAAAATTTTTAAAACTTATGTGAAAATGCTATAAAATTTTTAAAGAAAGAAGTTTTTGATATTGATTTAGTTTTATGGAACCTATAAAATCGCAAGCAAAATTACTGGAAGAAAAATAATAATAAAAAGCAAAAGATTTATGTGACAAACAATGAAAAAATACTTGAAATGAAATTACTATTACATATAATATTAAATATTTCAAAAGGTTCAAATTTAAAATACAGAAATTCAATAAAAAAACTCAAGGAACTCAAATAGAAATAAGAATTTTCATCGAAAAGATAAAAATAACATTTTTCAAAAGAACAAAGGATTCTCAATCAAAATGAATTTTTTTTAAGTATTCGAAAGGAGAGTAGAAAAAATTTATATTGAGCTACAATAAATTAATTTTATTAATATTTGAGACAAAATAAAAATGATACAATTGCAACGAATAAAAATACAATTTCAATAGGTAGGGTACCTCAGTTGGCATATTAACTGCAAATTCCTTCATGTGACATGCGTAATTCTAAAATCGTTCAAAACGAAAGGGCCGGATTATTAAATAGGCAAAGTAGGCCCCCGCAACTTTTTTTTAGGGGGACCAAAGATTTATTTATTTATTTATTTTGGGGGGGTAGCTTCAGAATAATTTAATTTTGTGTTTTCATTTATTTTACAAAATCCGTGCCCTCGAACTTATTCAAATTAAAATCAAGTATAGTTTAAATTTCCTAATTCATTAACTTTTGCAAGTTTTATAATAAGTTGTTTTATAAATTTTTAAAAAAATATGCTGCTTTCTAATTTAAAAAATGTCCGATTTTATAATTAAATAGTACTTCGATTGTGTTAAAAAGTTTTGTTACTTTTTTTTTTTACTATTTTGTGTGATATACTGAAATCAATTCTCTTAAAAGTGATCCACAATTAAATGTTTTACTATTTCAATTCGCCAAAATTCGCTACTATGTATAGATAATATACACAGGGTGTCCCAAAAAAATGGAACAAGCGTTTATTATCTTAAATATTGATCCAAACATACACCTCCAACTACAAAGTTTCATCAAAAAAAGTAAGAATTTGTATGAAAATACTTTGAGTTCCAAAGGGATTAATAATAAAAAGTTACAAAAATTAAATTTTTATACGCCCCATCATTTCATTAAAATTTTTTTCTTAAATTAATCTATTCAAATACAAATTTTCACTCTTCTATCTGCAGAAATTACAGAGATATAAGAAGACAAAGACTTTGACTTAGACCATTTTTCCATACCTCTCACTGCTGTTTGATCCAATCTTTCGATGCCCATTTTAGGGATAATATACATATTTCAATAAGTTATTTAAACGGCGGAATCAGAAAATAAAAAGTTATTTGTTAACTTTTGTTAAATCTAAAAAATAGTGAAATAGTACACTAATTGAAGTATTAACAAACATTTTTCATCTTGTCATCTATCATCAGTGACGGCTCATCTGCTCAGAAACAAGCAGAGCTATAAAAATACCACTAAAATACAATTGAAATAGAATTTTTCAAAAATAGCTTTACCTTCAGATAGTCTGAACTTGTAGTTGTAATTATATGAATTTTATTTTAGAAAATTATAGAACTTTTTTCGGTAAGTGATTTTTTAACAAAAAGAATCAAATCCGTAGTAACCATTAAAGTTCCCGTTGAGACAACATGGAAGTGAATCCGAAACCTTAAAGCAGCCAATGAAAGAGAAATCGAAGAAAAATAAATCAATATCTCGAAGGCGAACCATGAATGAGACTGAATGGGAAAATATCCAATATTTGGCCTAGCGCCAACCAGGAGCATCCGAAAGTCCAGTTCTGGCTAAGTTCAAAGACAAAAAGGTTAGCTGTTCGCCTTCGCCCATTATATCACTTAGTTGTACGCAATGAGAGAATTTTGGTAATTTCCAAAACTATTTCGTATGCATCCCCATCCTGTCTGTCTTATTTTTCATTCATTTTCTGTCTTCTTTTCTCGTTTTCAACTTTTTTCGTTGATAATCGAACCCTCAGAGTGGCGAAGTGAGAAAATAAGAATAAAAACAAAAATGTGCATTTTAAAATAATTTTAGTGAGTTCTGCAACTCCGCAACCATAAAGGACGAGTCGTCACTGCCTTTAGGTAGAATTTAATAATACGCACAACGCTGAGAGCAAATGATTTAATATTCTTGTCCGATATTAGGCTATTTTCTTGTTTTATGTTAAATTTTATTTTCTCAAGTTGTCCTTCCATTCTTTATCAAGAGGTTAGTTGCAACTATCTGCCAATGGAGTATGAGTCATTGGCAAGTTTTTTCAATCCACGATGATTGGATGATGTACTACTAGACAAATATTTGAATTTCGCAGTTTTTCTATGTTGAATAAATTTGCATTTCTGCAATAAACATCTCCATATAAGTTTAAATTTATGAATTAATATAACTCTGCAAGTTTTGAAGATAAATTCGTTCAACTTAGTTTATTACATAGATGAATGTAAGAGGAACATTTCACTCATTGACACTTTTGCTCTATGGGGCACGTATAAAAATTTAATTTTCTTAACTTTTTATTTCAACTTCCACAGAAGCCAAAGTGTTTTCACACAAATTCCTGCCTTATTTGATGAAACTTTGTAATTTGAAGTATATGTCTAGTTGCAATATTTAAGACACCCTGAATATTATATAGAGATTAAATTAAAATCAATACAAAAATATCTAGCTTTGGAAGGGAAAGGGGGGGGGCGAGACTTGCATCGCCTGAGGGCTCCTAGATCAGCACCTGAAAAACGCTATACTGTGCAGAACGTTGGACTTATAGCTACCAAATTTGGTAGGTCGTTCGTTCTTCGGTATTAGGTATACTTAAGAAAGGATTTTTCAAAATTTAAATTAGATTTTTAATTAAAAATTAATCGAAATTTTAACGTTGTTCCTCAATAACTTCAGAGCATATTATCGCACGAAAACCACTTTAAAATGCAAAAGATTAGCTTTTCAATGATACGAATTTTATTTCCGTACAATTTTTTTGACTAAGTTTAATAAGTTTATAAAAATATTTTTAAGTAGATTTCTCAACAATGCTTTTTAATGTTTTAGTTATTGCATTTAAACACACGAGCGTTGTTACGATACGAAATACATTTTTGTGTGCTATCGTTGCAATATATTTAAGAGTAGATTTTTTAAAACAATATACAAAAAGACGAATGCAGCCTAAAACATTGCCTACGATGCTCAGAACAAGAGATCGGAATCTCCTTTAATTTTTTTTTATCATTTCCATTAGATGTATATTTTAATAAGTGTATATATGAAAGGTATTCGTGGTTGTAGTCAGGAAAAAGCCGAGTTATAGTCTAATTTTCCTTTATTATGGAAGAGTGACGGAATGTACGTACATCTTTGCTTAAGTTTTTTCAGTCAAAAGGGAACAGAAAATTCCTTCATTTTCTCAGGTAGGGATTTAACACATAGACACGTGATCAAGGTGAAGGGAATAATAGCTATTTTTAGTAAACTACGTAAGTGCTTTAGAGAAAAGCATGGCGGCAATAAGTCGCTGATTTCGCGATTTGTGTAGGCGCGTGGAAGTAATTAGAATATTCTTTTAGTAATAAATATGTCAAAACTCGAGATTTAATATATCTTCAGCGCGGGAAATAAAACGAAGCTGGAGTTTAAGAAAAGCAATTTTGGAATACATTAATATAGTACTAAGATTTTAAAATATATAATATTAGAATTTAAAGTAAAATTAAGTGAGATTATTACATATATATATATATATAACTTAATGTATATTTCAAGAATTTTTTCCATAAATAAGAGTCTTTGGATAGCAGGTAAGACTATAGTGTATCAATAATAAAATATAATTAATATCTTTTTCTGTTAGTTTTCTCACTCAAAAAGAATCACAAACCACATAAAGTTTTAATGTTCTCAACACAAAATGAAAAACAAGGTCGCACTTTTCCTAGATGAAAGTAACGAATCGCCATGTTCTTTAAACATTTGAACAATACAGCGAAATACAATTTTCCTGGATATTTTTAAACATAAGCTTTGTCTTTCAGTTTGAAAATTACACGCATTTCTGGTACAAATGAAAGGGTACGTTGATGTTTGTTTTGATTCGAAATGACTTAATAAGTAAACTGAAAGCCGAAAGTATAATTTTCTACACGTTCCTTTCTAGTGGCGATGAGAATTTTCGCCCTAATGACTATCGGTGTTACGCCTTCTTTTGGCGATCTAGCTTTTATAATGCCATATTGGAAGGTGTAGTAAATACGACCTTCAGCTTTGTTTCTTGAAGAAAAAAAGATCTTCAATGCTAATTTGAATTTAAGCGAACAAAAAAGTGAGGAGAATACCACCTATTTTTCACGGAACAGTGATTTTCAGAGAAAATTGCGGCTCATCTCAGATCTTCTTTGGAATAGCTTTTCTGTTGAGAGTAAAGGTTTACACAATCTGTACATCCCGGGTGAACTGTAAAATCTCTCATGTTTGTTGTTCAAAAGATATTTTCTGTAAATTAAATATTTGCAACTGATTATTTTTGTCTTGAGAATTCAAAATCAACTTACTGATGAAAAAATGGTCTACCTTTGATTTGAATTTTTTTACAAGAAATTGATTTTTAAACGTATTATACCGGTTTCCAAATTTTGAAAATGAACTCTACGTTATATACCTTGGTGTCTTCTATTTAGAATTATTGTCCCTACAATTTTTGATTAGGGATGAGAAGATGTCGATTGGGGTAGCTTGTAGAGCTTTCAGGGGGGATTTTTCTTGGCTCAGCAATTGAAACAACTAATAATTTCGACTTCGCCAGGAAAGTACTTTGTTTTCAATTTTCAATTATTTCAGTGACTTTTCTACTAAGGATCATGATTCTGCGGAAGTTATCGCGGGAGAGGTTAAGAATTTCCTTTTCTAACAAATTTGTCATTTCATAATAAGGAAATGGATTTAAACTAAATATCCTGTTTAAATACTCGTGAGACCAGGGCCAGACTTGGAGCTGCGGGGCGCAACTGGAAACAATTTTAGCTTTTTTTGCCTTCTTAATTTCTAATCATCCCAGGATTTAGAATTAAGAAAAAAAGCAACAGGAGCGATCTCTCTTCGATTTCCTCGTGTGCATAGATTTAAGATTTTAGAAAATGAAGGCGACGAATTTTCACTGGTACCAGATTCGTTATTGTATTTTGTTGTAGTTAAGCAGAAAACATCTTTACGATGATTTTGCAATTAAAGAATGGAACCAAGATCAGTAACCGACGTGACGTTCTTTAAGCGCAGCATCCAAAGACAAAAGAAAAAGATGGCGTCACGTCGGAACTTCTTATACCGTTCAAAAGGGGATTTTCCCGGGAAAGAAAGGGGCTCTTGATGTTAACGAGATATTTCAGCTCAGTGCTAAATAGCTATAGTTACGATGATTAGATTTTGGGATCCCTGGAGAAACCCGAAAACCTGCATAACTCAGAAGTTAAAGTGAATATGTCTTTATCTTAGAACTAGAAAAATAACCCGTCATGGTATGACGGGTGCAAATTGCTTCTTCGTTCGAGAGATTTCCCGTCAAATTTGACGTGTTTAAATAGATATAATATATATATGCGAGAGAAATGTTTAACATTGATTGAAAACAAATAAAATAAACGCATGTTTTATGACGGGAAATATTGTTTTTTATTTACATATTTCTTTGTTCAAAAAACCTCTTGGTAAACAACATTTCATGTGAAGTATTTTTCTTGTTTAATAATTTTCCTTATACTTCTTTGTGTAAATTTTAACGAGATTGGGAATCCTAGACCTTGAAAGTGCAACATAGAGCTGTCCATGTGAAAAGACAGATTTATCGAGGTAAATTCCATCATGATCGAAAGTTTGCCCCTGCGATTTGTTGATAGTCATGGTGTAAGCTGGAATTAAGGGGAACTGGCAGCGGTTGAGAACGAATGGTAGATTCACGCCACTGGTGGCTAATTTAATTTTTGACAAGAAAACAATATCGCCACGATTGCATTCAGATTCAAAGAAATTTATTTGACAATAAAAAATAGAAAGTGTTAAAAATAAAAACCGTTATCGCGACCACTCTGGGGGGTCTCGAAAAAATTTACACAATATGAGGGAATATATGAAAATAGTTTGCTCATCGCTGTCCAAGACGGTAGCCTACGGGCGCCTAACAATAAAACTGATCCTTGTAATACTACTATGATAATCGAGCAGACACTTTGATTGATACGAGTATAATGGTTAAAATCTGAGACTATTTTTTTTATTATCAAAAAGCGTTTAAAATAACATTGAACTAATTTCGTGTTAAAAATAGAATTAATACACATAATAAATAAACATACCATTTCGAACAATATATCGTACCGTTTCCCTTTAATAATAGACAACAACATTCTTCTTGAAAGACAATGCGACTCTTTAAAATAAGTTAAGAACAAATTTACAAGTAAATTCTTAATGAAACTGAACTCTGCATATCTTGATATTTGAAAAAAAGGTTTAAACAGTGTTTTGCGCCTCTTTTTTACTTTCTCGTATACGAAGTATACAAAGAGAAAGTATTGTAATCGTCAAAAAATTCGAACTCGAGATTTTGACGAATCTCCACGTTTTAGACCTCCCTGATTCCGAAAAACACAATTTTGGAATTATGTCTGTCTGTGAACACGATAACTCGGAAACTATTAGAGCTACGGGGATGAAATTTGGTATGCGGTCTTTAAACATAATTTGTAGGTTTCTAACAAATTTTGGACAAAATCCGTCGACGGGAAGTCTGTCTATTTGTATGTCCGCGGTCATGTGAACGCTATAGCTCAAAAACTTGAATAGCTGGATGGTTAAAATTTTGTACACAGTTTTATCATCATGAACGTAGGCCCGTATAAAATTTTGGGCCAAATCCGTCAAAGGGTTGACTGCCTGTCGGTCTGTATAATTTACTTTTGAAAAGAATTTTTTTGTTTTACTTTCTCGTATACGAAGTATACAAAGAGAAAGTATCTCCACTACGAATCTCCACTTAGAAAGTATACGAGAAAGTTTAGGGGAGACCACTCCCTCTGGTTTTTAGATAAGTTTGATCATTTTGTTCTTGCATTTTTATTATTACTTGATTGACGTGGACTTTTGTGGCTTTTATTATTTTCTGTACTAGTGAAGGACCACGGGGGACTATATTTAATGCCCCTTTCATAGAATTTTTAGTGATGCTTTACAAAAACTTTTTATTGCTTCCTTCTTTTAACTGGTGCATTGTGCTGAGCGTGTACTTGTATTTTACTGCTTGGGGGCTCTTCTTTTAAAGTATTTTGCATATTTTTAATGTTGGACTCCAGATCTGGTGATTAAAATCAAACAAAATTGAGTTAATTTTTGGTCCTCTACAGGTATACTATCGATTCGGAGGCGTATTTGGTTGGTTGGGGTATTTTTGGGATTTGTGTGTGTGTGTTTTAGTTTACTTATTTTATTTTTGTCTTTGACCCTTTTATTTTGCTGTCTTTGTGATGTTTTTGTGTCTGTCGTGGCATATTGCCTTATTTGTGTTTCTTTTATATTTCCCTACCGGTCTGCTCCCGGCTTTACACCCTTTCGGATAGGCCGGACCGGCGTGGGTTTTAAATAAAAATAACGTAAGAGAAGGAGACTATCGGATCCACCTGAAAAGGGCAAAGTTATCAGCGTCACATTGGGCAACGTCTCTTGATACAATAAACATTTTCTTTCCTTAGGGGATTGTCATGCAGGAGGATGACACCATCACTCAACATGGCAGGACGTTTGCATCGGATGGCTTCACGATGGCCTAGTGACTATTCCCTTTTTTACTTTCTCGTATACGAAGTATACAAAGAGAAAGTATTGTAATCGTCAAAAAATTCGAACTCGAGATTTTGACGAATCTCCACGTTTTAGACCTCCCTGATTCCGAAAAACACAATTTTGGAATTATGTCTGTCTGTGTGTGTGTCTGTGAACACGATAACTCGAAAACTATTAGAGCTACGGGGATGAAATTTGGTATGTGGTCTTTAAACATAATTTGTAGGTTTCTATCAAATTTTGGACAAAATCCGTGAACGGGAAGTCTGTCTGTCTGTCTGTTCGAGGTCATGCGAACGCTATAACTCAAAAACTTGAAAAGCCAGATGGATAAAATTTTATACACAGTTTTATCGTCATGAATGTAGGTCCGTATAAAATTTTGGGCCAAATCCGTCAAAGGGTTGACTGTTTGTCGGTCTGTATAATCGCATACTTGTTCAGTTTTGAAACTAACTCCCTGCGCATGCCTACTGGTGCGTATTGGAGAGAGAACGGACGCTCCGAAACTTGGCAGTTTGCCAAAAACCAATTCTGGAGCGATTTTGTAAGGAAGCAAATATTTAGGGAGTCTCGCCAGGTCCTGTTGCGCAGAAGAATGCGCAGGGGATTTGAATTTTTTTTTATCCTTCAAACCACGCTTGGTTCCAACTTTGATTTACTTGCGACGGAAGTTTATTTGACGTCTTTTATTATTCTAGTTTTCTCTACATGTGTTAGGAGTATACGAGAAAGTTTAGGGGAGACCACTCCCGCTGGTCCGAAATTGAAGGAACACTTATCTGGAACACGGGTCTTTTCAGACGTATGTGAAAACAGCTTCCGAGAACTGGCTCAATGGGCAGAGACGTGACTTCTACCAAGCTGGGTTTTAAAAAAAATTGGTCCCGCATTCTGATAAATGCTTAAATAGATTTGGTGATAATGTGGGAAAGTGATCGTCAAGTATACCTCTTAATTTTCTTTTGTATTTTCTGTCTATTGCTAATAAATAATTTTTTATTACTCTTGTAACCTGCTCTTTGGATCAATCCTCGTAATAACTCAGGCAATTCAACTACAGCAGAGAATTTTCAACACTTTCCACAAGAGATTTCTCTTTTCGCCTAGAAAAAATTACAGGACCTATGCTCCAAAAAGTTTTTTCATTTAAATTTGAAAACAAATAAGTAATAGTTTTAAAATTAGTAATTAATGCTGAACTAAAAGTAATTTAATATACTTGTTCGGAAGCTTCTAGTGAAATTCTTCAAATAAAGGAACGTTTTGTTTTGAGAGATACGCACAGTAGGGTGAACCGAAAAAAACTTTTGTTTTCTTTTCGAAACGCTATAGCGCGGAAAACTTACCCCTGAGGTAGATAAGTAAAATGCAAAAAAAACCTTTTTCTTTTGCTTACATCTGGCGGTAGCGACCTTAAGCTTTTCGAAAATATACGATTTTCATAATTTTTCTAATAACTTGTAAATTATCAAATAACTTCTATAATAAGTAGCTATAGGTATAGTTTAATAGGAAAAAGTGTAGGAAAGATAAATAAATGAAAAAAATAATATTTTTATAATTTGCTAATAGCGCATTACATTAAAAAAATACATTTTTTACAAAAAATTGACACATTTCCATTGAAACAAAAGGTTGCTTCTGATTGTGTAAAATTTCAATTTCTAATCAAATATAGTCCGTTACATGCCTTCAGTTTCTTTTAGCACTTTGAAATAAGATTTGCTTGAAAAACCTGGCATTGAAGATCTTGAAAGAAGTGTAGTTCTTATGAAACCGTCTCTGGAATTGGAACCGACGACTTTTTGTGATGCCTCGGTTACGAGATTCACACATCGTTCCACTGCTCGGGTGTGACATCGGAAGACACTCTCGTGATTGAAAAAATAATATATTTTATAATTTGCTAATAGTACATTACACTAAAAAAATACATTTTTTACAAAAAATTTACACATTTCCATTGAAACAAAAAGTTGCTTCTGATTGTGTAAAATTTCAATTTCTAATCAAATATAGTCCGTTACTTGCCTTAAGTTTCTTTTAGCACTTTGAAATAAGATTTGCTTGAAAAACCTGGCATTGAAGATCTTGAAAGAAGTGTAGTTCTTATGAAACCGTCTCTGGAATTGGAACCGACGACTTTTTGTGATGCCTCGGTTACGAAATTCACACATCGTTCCACTGCTCGGGTGTGACATCGGAAGACACTCTCGTGATTGAAAAAGTAAACTCAAAGCAGTTTCGAAGAACCATAAATGAGGAACATTTTTCAATTTTACATGAACCAGGTTCTGTGCCCTTTGGTCACGTTGCACCCTCTTCTGGGTCTGCTCAAAACATTGCCAATAGCATTCATTTTTATTTGACTGAAACTGGATTTTTATTACATGAACTGGACGTAATTGAATGTGATGGAAACGTTAACAATACGTGGTGGAAAACGTGTATTATTTGCCAAATTTAAGAACAAGTTAAAAGACCACTACAATGGGGTGTGTGCCTCTTACACTCTAATTAATTGCCATTTCTGCATGTGTTCATATATTTAGATGGTGAAATGACTAGGCCAAAAGCATTTAGTGGTTCGGTTGGCACACAACTCAGTAAATGTGAGAAACTCCCAGTGGTAAATTTTGAAAGTAATGAGTGTGAGATTCCAGAAATTGAACGGAAAATTTTAAGCAAAGATCAGCAGTATCTGCTGGACATAAGTTATGCTATAAAATCAGGTAGATCTCCTGAATATTTATATGTTCATGAACGTGGTCCACTTTCCCATTCAAGTTGGTTAACAACGGCGAACAGAGTTCTCCGCTTGTATTTAAGTATTGAAAACCCAACAGATGAACACAAGATCTTAGTTTCTTTTATCCTAAAGTCATATACTTCACAAATGGGCCAGAGCATGTATTTGAAGTTATAGAATCGTCAAGATTCCTGCCAGAAAACTTGTTAAAAGTCATTGACCCAGTAATTCAGAGAAATGCATTTTTTGTCCACCCAGAAAACTTGTCTTTGAATATGATAGTAGATAGAAGTGATCATATATGAGCGTTAGGTATCAGAAGAATTATAAAATCTAGAAACGTAGCTTCTACAAGAAAGTCAATCCGGAGTTTCCAACCACAAAAAACCAAAATTTCCTAGCTACAGACTACATTTAAATGATTCAGTGGAACACTACTTCAATTTCACCACCACCTTTGCTGCGAAGATTCACGAATCAAGAGAATTGGTCTTAGGTCCAATCAGGTGGAACAGCGAAAGAGTAGAACTTGACGACTTCCCATGTCACACCCAAGCAGTGGAACGAGGTGTGAAGCTGGTAACCGAGGCATCACAAAAAGTCGTCGGTTCCAATTCCACAGATGATTTCATAACAACTGCACTTCTTTCAAGATCTTCAATGCCAGGTTTTTCAAGCAAATCTTATTTCAAAATACGAAAAGAAACTGAAGGCAAGTAAAGGACTATATTTGATTAGAAATTGAAATTTTACACAGTCAGAAACAACTTTTTGTTTCAATGGAAATGTTTCAATTTTTGGTAAAAAAAATGTGGGCTTTTTTAGTGTAATGCTCTATTAGCAAATTATAAAATATATTATTTTCTCATTTATTTATCTTTCCTACACTTTTTCCTACTAAACTATACCTATAGCTACTTATTATTATAGCTACTTAGAAGTTATTTGATAATTTTCAAGTTATTAGAAGAATTATGAAAATCGTATATATTAGAAAAGTTTAGGGTCGATGCGCTACCGCGAGACGTAAGCAAAAGAAAAAGTTTTATTGCATTTTACTTAACTACCCTAGAGGCAAGTTTTCCGCGCTATAGCTTTTCGAAAAGAACAAAAAAGTTATTTTCGGCCCACCCTAAGGCACACTGTCAATAATTTTGAAGCCCCAAAATTCTTGTTGCTACCCTATCCGCGGCCAGCATCCATTGCTAGAGAAGAGTTAAAAGATCTCCAAAAAATGCATTAAATACATTACACATTCGAAGCAAAGAATTACAGGCATAGAAAACGTTTTCTACCAGTAAAATGCTGGCAACTAGAATGAATCGACTGAAAACCTGGTCACGCTTCAGATATTAAATGAAGCAAAGAAGAAAACAGAAGGAAAAAGAACTTGATTTAGTTCAAAAACAAAACAGACTCACGTAATGAAAGAGAAAAAAAGTTCCCCTTATTTATTTCTACAGCACAAAAGGGTGTAACTTTGATCGAAGAACATTCTGAATTTCATCTTTTACCAAAAAAGTTCCCGTGAGACTGCTTTCAAATTCTGTTGCACACAAGATTCCGATTTTTTGCGGTCAAAGGTGATGTTCCTCCCACTCTGTAGGGATATTTTCACCAGACATACAAAGTTTTGGGAATATTCTTAGACCCCAAGCGGAATTCCAGCACAAAATTACTGGGTTTGTTCATACAGTGTGGTAACGTTTGATAAAGAAATAAAAGATTGCTATAGCAACTAAGCGAGCAGCAAAACAATGAATACACTACAGTAGTAACAATAGCATTCATTAAGATTAAAAATTTGATAAAAGAATATTTGAATAAACTCATTAAACAGCAACAATAAAAACCCGGAATATTCGCTAACAGAAATATGCACGAGTAGTTATCAGTCTTTCCATAGGCAAGCAGTCCGGCGAATTACATTTGTAAATTTATTTTCAAAAATGTAAGCAGTTTTTAAAAACTTATTTTTATTAGCAAATTAAAAAGTAGAATTTTTTTATTTTAATTATTTTCTACTTTTTAGTCTCCAATTCATATTTAATTCTGTATTGCATCCACAATTTTCACTTTATAGAAAAACCTGTGATGATATACTGAAAATGACATAAATAGTAAGGATTTGGATCATATAAAAATCGCCAAGGAACCGCTTTGTTCTAAGTCATGGAACAAGGCGAAAAATGAATCTGGAATTAGTTGAACTAACTGAGTTTCTAACTAGTGATCAAAAATGATTTGGCGCGTTTGGCTTTACTGACCGTAATTTATCGATTGACATCAATTTAAGTTCTCGAGAAGTATTCAGAATTGTCTTTTCTGCTGATGGTTCGTCACAGTTGTGTTTTGATTTCGTAATTTTGAGATTTATCGATGGAAATTTTTGGAAACTACAAGATTTTATTCGAACAAAAGCGATTTTTTCTGAACAAACTAATAAAAAAGAGTAGTAATTAGAAATAAGGTAGGAGACCCAAATATCGGAAAATTTTTGGAAACTACAAGATTTTATTCGAACAAAAGCGATTTTTTTCTCAACAAACTAATAAAAAACGTAATAATTAGAAATAAAGTAGGAGACCCAAATATCGGAAAGTTTTTGTTAAACTACAAGATTTTATTCGAACAAAAGCGATTTTTTTTCTCAACAAACTGATAAAAAAACGTAGTAATTATAAATAAGGTAGGAGACCCAAATATCGTCCACCATGGTTTCTTCTTGATTTTAAGTGGTGTATAGTGGCCGTTACCGGAACTACAAATCCTCTCCCTTCTGTAGTTGTTCGAGGAAGCCGTTTAACCTGGGATGATTTTTCTTTTTTCTGGGAATTTTTGCTGCTTTTCGTGTTAGGTGAATTAATAATCATGTCTCATTACTTTTATTATAATCAGTAAAATACAAGTCAGAATGTTATACCATTCAAAGCAGGGATAGTAACTATAATTGTCTACATTTTGGTGCAGTTTATTTTTTGGTCTGAGATCCGATTCCGTAGAAGAATACATCCATGTTTGAGGATTCGGTTGTTTCAACATCGCCCACTTGAGTTTTCCCATTATCGCCTTCTTTTGCATTCCCATTATCACCCTAGCCCTCTGAGGGGCACTATATTTAAAAAAATACCTTTAAAATAAATGGTTGATGTCCTATCACCCGACAATTCTCCTAAGTTCTTTCATATTTTAATGTTTTATTTAGGGGGAAAGTGTTTAAAGAATACTTGAACTATATTGCTAAAAGTACAAAAAAGCTGTCTTGCATTACTTTCAATTTCGTTGTGCCTTAAATTTCACGTTTAATAAAGAAAACTTAAAGATCATAACTTAAGTTACACTTTATTTCAGTTCATTTTAGACATAGCCGATATTAGGAACATACAGTGGTCGGTATTAGGAACACTTTATCTAATAGGAAAAATTCTGCGGTCTCAAAAAAAGTTCGTGTGTGTGTGTTAAACTTATGTGTTAGAGTTGCAATTCTGTATGTTTTTGGATAACAGTCCAAATAATAGATTGGAACATTTCGACAGATTGCGCATAAACTAGCCCTCTGATTAAAATAATGGCTAAAGTGGACTACATTTGGGCCCCCTACATATATAAAATGCTTTTCTTCGACGTAAGTGGCAATGCGGAAAGAGATAAATGCAGTATTTAATATTTTCATCCAATTTTAATGGCAGCGAGCATGATAATATAATCTTGTAGATGTGGCTGCATTGTTTGTATCTCTATTGTGCAATGAAGAAACTGAGTACTTGTATAGAATGGTCTAATTTTAGGATATTGCTAAAAACTTATATAGAACTGCAATTTTAATTTTAAGACTGTATGGAAAATTTCCTCCATCTACCTCGTTGCGTTTTTTAGTTATCGTGTTCTCATACATCGGACGCGCAGACATGATTCCAGAAATGGCTTTGGCATCATTTACGGATGAACAACGACACTTCGGTCCAAGAAGTTTTAATGTTCAGAGACAAGTTTACCTTCAACTTGGATCACTTCATCCTGACCCTGGTGAAAAGCGCCGTTTTGTACAATTCTGTGTTCTAGACTTTGAAGAGGCGAAAATCAAAGGCAATCGATACTAACATATGGAAAGGATTCAAATGACCTTTTGGTAGAAGTTCAACATACTTTATTAGACTGCAAGCCGTACAATGATCAGATCAATTTTACTGCCGATTTTTCACACCGAACAAAGAGAGGGATATCAAAATAAAATCAATTATTCATTAACTGATGTTAGCAATGGAGCTGATATAAGACGAAAACTTCCAAAGTCGAGCAAATGGAGCCGTTCTTAAATCAACTAATAGAGAGATAGCATTGTTTTAAACTAGGAAGCTGGTGAAGTGCAGATATCCGTTACCATTTCACTCTGAGATACGTTGGTGTACTCACTTCTGCTTCCTTACAGGTGGATGGGAAAGAAGGATGATATGCAGCGGCCGTTCAGTTTAACGGAATGTAACAATGTGACGAAACTTCAGTTCTGCCGACAACACTTAGCTATCCGGATGGCTTCGACATTCTTCTTACAAGTGGTAAACGCTTCGAATAGTATGCTGTCGAGACTTTATGAATAGCTGAACAATATCGTTAAACCTAAAATGCTTGCAACCATTTCTTTTTTCAAACATTTTATATTCGCATAGCGAACATCGGGTCAATGTAGTTTTGCTTAAATTGTACCACTAAACTATGCTGACAAAGTATCAATCATTACTTTTTAAAACATTTTACTGTAGATTCCACAGAATATCACTTAAGTAAAATATGATTAATAAAATATTGATCTCATTTGCTGGTTTTTCAAAGTTATTTTTTAAGTCATTCTTTGAACGCTTATATTTCTTCAAAGACTAAAGATCAAACATTTTCTGGTCATTTCTAATTTTTGTCTTATTTCGTAGAATGATAATAAATTTCCTAATTATTTTCTAATATTTATAAGTAATTCTTTTTTGTAAGGTTAATAGCTTTGAAAGGTTAATCGTAATGTTAGTTAAATTAGTGTTAAAGGTTTCAAAAAGTTTTTTGAAAATTCATACAAATGCCTTTCAATGTATCACACAGAATATATATTTTTATTTCTCTACTTTCGTTTATTTTTATATTGGAAGATATATTAAAACTTAATTTTGAAATCAATACAATCAGCGATTAAATTATATCTGCAATTTTGTGTATCTAAGTTAAGAAATTGGCAAAGGCTTGCCAACTCTTGCACCAAAAGATTACCCCGATACCTACTTTCACAGGATGATGGGATGTTGCACCTATGGACGAAAATTAAAAGCTACATAGTTTGAATTTTTTTTTTCTTCATTAAAATTTACAAATTTTAAGCATCAAAAAATATACTTTTCATCGTCAGAGTTTAAATAGCAGAATCGATAGTTTAGTTGCAAAAACATATTTTACAACTGACAAAAATAAAGATATAAATTTTGTTCTTAGGTACAGCGGTCTCCCTCTTTTAATTAAAAGGGAACTTTTATTCACAAATTATCCTCCGATGAAGTTTATTATCCAGCCAGATTGATAGTTGGAATTTAGAACCTAAAGTCGATTAATGAACTGTTTGCAATTTGAATTCATCCAGATCTTTTCGTTTCTATTTTAGAACTTCAGTAGCAACTTGATATTTGTGGGTCAATAAAACTAGCTACTGTATAAAAATATTGGCACAAATGTATAAAGTTTCAGATGTATTACGAGATGCCTTTTAAAGAAGGGTAGGATTCATAGATTAATTATTATTATTAAGGTTAAATTGTGTTACTCTGAAATATGTTATTTTTAAAGTATGGAAATCTTAAGCGAGTTTGGATCTTCTCTAACGTGCATTAAAAAGAAAGATAGTCCATTTTTAGTATTTAGTATCGATAAGTCTGGCTTATTCCAAAACTTTTAATGAATCCATTAGGAGAAGATGACTCTCATACTACATTGAAGAGTTGCATTATTAATTTATAATGATTTTCCAGATGTTTAGAGTTAAAATATTCCTATCCGAAGCACTGTAAAGAAAAACAAATGCTAGTGGTTTATAAGAGCATCGAATCTCAGTTGTAAGCATTTAATAACATATGGAAAAGAATGTCGCATGGAAGTTCCAAAAATGAACGATAGGGGAAGATAACTGCTTGTGTAACAGTTCCTACTGTAAATTCAATCGTCGTTATATGATAATTTCTGTCGTAATATATTAATTACGAATTATAAATGGTATAGGAATACGTCTACATACTAACAATTTTCATAAACACCCAAGAGCCAATTTAAAGAATGCGTATAAGATAAAAACTCTATGTTGGAAAAAGGATTATATTTACAACTTTTTCCTCGTCATTTGTTTCCTAAAATCTAGAAACGTTTACAACCCAAATTTGTCATCTTATGATCACAGTTTCTTTCTTTCTCTCCATTGATGTTCTTCACCAGCCTGAAGATTGAAAAGATCTATATCAGTCTTTCTTAAATTGCGAGTACCCAGCCCATGCACAACAGTAAAAAACTTTCACATTACCTTCTTCCGAATTCTTTATTATTTATGATCGGAAACAGTTTAGAAAATCAACTTAATTTATAATTGTTCATGTTTTTGTCAGGTATTGCTTATTTTCATAGTTGTGAAACTTTTTGAAATATGGAGAGTTAAAACACGATG
>BGPR01011467.1:32203-48494 GCA_013235015.1 Araneus ventricosus
CATTGTGTTTCACAGCAAGAAGTTGTGGAGGAGAGCTTGTCAGAGAAGTAGGAGGTAACAGCATGTATTGTGTTTCACAGCAAGAAGTTGTGGAGGAGAGCTGGTCAAAGAAGTTGGAGGCAACAGCAGAGCAACAGTCTTCTACGCAATAAGAAGCATGGGGAACTGTTGCATCATCACCCCCCTAATTTTCTTCTCCACAATCAAATTTCATTTGCAGAAAATCACATAGACTCAGGAGCCAAGACTATATATACTGATGGATCTAAAACGGACTAAGGCTCTGGTAGCGCATATTGCATTCTCAAAAACTATGGAATAATAGCCTCATGGCAAGGTAAACTTGATCACAGCAATTCGGTTTTCCAAGCTGAAATCCTCGCAATTAGAATGGCAATTGAAGCAGCTTCTTCCCTTCATCGACCAATCAAAATATGGACAGACAGTTTGTCAAGTTTGATGGCCATACTTAATCCTAAATCCCACCATAGTATGGTCCGAGAAATTCAAACCCTTTTGCTGTCCCATAAACACATTCACCTGAGATGGCTTAAAGCCCACGTCGGTTATTTAGGCAAAGAATGCGCAGACCAATTAGCCAAAGAAGCCATCCCAAAAGGCGATCCTTTCCTTCTACCTAAGCACTTTCCTACCTGAAATCTGAGATTAAGTCAGCTGCTTTAAGTATCTGGCAAGACAACTGGGATAACGGAGAAACTGGCCGCAGTACACACGATATAGTGCATAGGGTCTCAAACAAGCCAGTAGGATGGAATAGAGAAGAGATAATGTTCGTTACAGGACACGGGCCTTTCCCTTCATACCTTCATAGCTTCAATCTTCGAACACATGACAACTGCTCGTGCGGAGAAAAAGGAGATCCAATGTACTATGCCACAAAATGTCGGTTTACCCTCTCCTGGCATTTCCAAACTCCAACAGTGTCACTCAAATTACAGTGGTTGAAAAACATTCTCACGAACAACTTCTCAAGAACCCGACTTCGACTCCTAATGCGCTTCATATGTGATGAGAGCAATCTCATTGTAGAGGATAATAATTGAGCACGCATCCACCCAGACTGACACACACTTCCGGCTACTTATGATTTTTTTCCCTCTACGTATTTTTTTCTATTTTGTATTGTTTTCTATGTTGTTCTGTCCAGTGTATGTTTCTTTTTCATTTTAATTTGTTCTTGTACCTGTTACTTGTTTTTGTCCCTTCTTAAAAAATAAAATTCGCCTCCATCCATCCAAACCGGAAAGGAGACAAATGGCTCTAAACACGGGGATGCAGGTGGTGTAATGTAATTGAGAAGCTTCACCCTGTAATAAGGCAGTGGCTAGTCGCGCTACGAATTTATTTCATGATAATCCTGTGTAATAAATGTATCTAAACAGCTTTTTAGTAAAAAAGAGTTAGGTACGTATCATAAATAATAAACTAATTATTTCGGGTTTCCCCCCCCCTGCAAATAGAATTCGCATTCCATGTTGGTTCATTCTGCGATAGAAGAAAAGATGAAGATGGTCATACTTCTTAACAATGATATAAATAATTTTCTTTAAATAAACGTTATACATAAAAATTGTTCAGTGTTTTTTCGGCATGGAACGCATTAAGGCATTTTACATTAATTTATATAGGAAAAATCGTTTCGCTTTACCGAGTGTTTCGTATTACGAGTAAGATCCTACACGAATCATGTTCGTTAAGCGAGGCTCCATTGTATTACCCACGCCGACCCACTCACCCATAGGGTACGGAGCGTTTTAAAAAGTCGGCGAGGAAGAGCACAAAGAAAAAATGTCACATTGTATAATCATCAAAAAATTCAAAACAAATGCAGATTAAAAATGCATTCCTCAAAAATAATAATATATGCAATATTCATTAAATAGACAAAGATCCATACAATGTATGTTTTTTGCTTAAAAGTATTGAATGTGAAAACTTTCAATTGCCATTCTACTACCACACACGATCACATTTCTGCGCTACCCAACTTGGTGCTACGACACACACCCTAACATTTCCATGCTATCTCATTTGGTGCTAAGACACACACCATTACATTTCTACGCTACCCCACTTGGTACTAAGACACACATCATTACATTTCTATGCTACCCCACTTGGTGCTACGACACACACCATTACATTTCTGCGCTACCCCACTTGGTGCTACGAACTGTAGTTTTACAAAGCCCTAAATGAAACATGACTTTTTCGAGGAAATCAGAAAAGAAATGTGAATCAAATTGATGCTAATACTCATTCATTTCTGTCTACCAACAATTTTTTAATTTTCTCAAATCATAAAACTTCGCAAAACTTGACTACAGAGCGTTTTGTCGAAAAAAATTAAAAAGTCAAGAAAGGAACTGAAAAAAGAATTGATGAATCAATAATCATAAATAAATCATCATGAACGATAAAAAGACATCCGCTAATTATTTATTCAACTCCTTATCTATAACTGATTTCAGTGCGTGGAAACCCTATCTTTCAGCTGGTATAAACAAGAAAAAACAGTAAAATGTGTCATTTTTCTTAAAATCTGATTTGTATTTGGGCATCTGTTCAGTCAAATTTAAAGAAACTATATGCATACGATGAGTGTGTAAATATTGAATAAATATAATTTAATATCTATTCGCTGAATGAAATAGGACAGGGCAAGTTCAGAGAACATACGACTGTTTATTTTCGATAATTATTTTTTATTTCTAATTGATTGTGTTAGATTAGTAAGAACTAATTTAAAAAGCAATGGCAATAACAACAGGACAGACAAAAGGATGCTTGTTTTTTAGAACCATTTATAGACAAGTTTCTTATAAAAATATTAAATTCTTACAAATTTTCTTACGTTCAAGATCAAAATTAAGTTTAATTTCTATACTCCAACAAAATGTTAAGAAATCATTATGAACTAGAACTTTTAGACAAATACATGCTTAGAATTTTCAGGACCTACATATAAAACTGCTATAAATTTAATTTGTTTGGCTCTTTTATTTAAACATTATTTTTCAAATGCTCTCAAATGATCTTACTGCAGAATAAATTGTTATCTGAATGTTATGTTGTTGTTGTTTTTTGACGTGAAAACGTCTTTCCGTTCGTTACAGTGATAGTCGGTCGAACTTTCCTGTGTGACAAAATACCGTCAGATTTGAATCGCTAATAACTACGAGACTAATAATGTGAAAAGAATGGTTGACCCCACAACGAATAGATCATATCTGTAAGAGTTTGTCGCAGAGTATTTTTTACCTGTGACGTCATCGTACCAGTGTAGGCGCATGCGCGTGATTGTTATGAATTAGCTTTATGTAAGGTTATAAATAAGTGTAGCGTGGAAACGCGTTTAGCTAGGAGGTTCATTCTGGTGTCATATTAAAGAGCTTTGGGAGTATTACTACTAGACAATAAAAAAATTTAACAGAATATAAGTAAAAATCGGTATTAAATTAAAAATTTCAAACCCCGCATGTTTTTTTATTACAACATGCAGAGTTTTCTTTCGAATTGTACGAAACTTGCAGAATAGTTGACAATACGTAAAAGAAACACTGCATTAAAATTAGAATTCAAAAATTTCAATATTGCGAGATAAATCACAAGCTACCACAGACCCTTGCTGCATGCGATAAACTTGTGATTTATCTATTCTGTAACCATTCTACTACTCTGTGTGAATATTGTATTAAAGAGATTGATAATTAAGTTACATATAATACGGGACACTTGTTTTATGATTTTATCCCGACGTTTTCACGAAAAATCTACGGCTCGGACCCGAACTGCGCCTTTCTTAGGGTTTATTTATTTATTTTTTTGCTGTTCTGATGATATATATACCAGAAAAACTCTCTTTCGAAAAAAAAACTTCTTTTTCATGTAGAATGAAAATTGGCTCTAGTTGGCGCATTTCCAATACACGACAGAAATGTCAGATAAACGCATCTAGCATAATTGTAGGCCGGAAAACGCGCGATTTTATTTTAAATTTCAGGAATGAAACTTTAAACTTAAAAAAAATATTAAGCCGTTATTAGTATTATCGATGAAATAAATAGAATATTCTCTCCGTCCAACTTTTTTGCCCAAAATTAGCTACCCAATTTTCAAAAAATTATAAATTATTTATTTGCTTCGAAATGTATGGAAACGCGCATAATTGAACTCATTAGCATTATATTGCATATTGAGCCTAATAGTTAAATATATTGGAGATACCTTGTATCTTTGACACAAAGTACCAATCACAAAATATTGCTGAATGGAACTGGCCGTTTCTTTCCAATCTTTCTTTCGCCTTATGAGATAAACAGTAATAATGAGTTTCATAAATTTTCCAGGAGTGGCGCCAGTGGGGGTGAGGGAGGGTCAGGCCCCCTGTCTTGGATGTTGTGCCCCCTCTTTCGGGGAAAATTTTTGTATCCCGACCACGCAACTGGCCGTTCAACTAGTAGGTAAATAAAGATCTGGCTAAAATTTGAGATGGTCATCATTACACTCCTCTACTTGTACAGTAGGTCGTGCTCCCCTTGTCTGGGAAACCTTTCCCCTCCGTCGGGCAGACCGGGCCCCCCCCCCGTTGGGCGAACTCTGACGCCACCTCTAAAATTTTCGCGAGCGGCTACACTCCAAAAGCTTTGGAGCTTATTTTGTTACGAAAGAAAGCATCCGGATAGAACCTGCTTATTTGGTATTTCCTTCGAAGTAACTCTTATGTATATTTGCCATCGTTCATACAAAGATGTAAATGCATATCCAAGACTCATTTTGCCGCCTCCTCAAATGCCTTCGTCGCTGAAGTGTTACGGAATTTGAGAATAGCTGACACTTCAGCATATCTTTCATCCGAGGAAAAAGTCCCATGGGGCGAGCTTCAGAGGAATAAGCTGATTGTGAATGCCATGTTTTGATATGTAATTTGACACCCAAAGAGTCCAGTAAGCCGGTGCCTTATCGTGATAGAGCGTAGTGGAGAAGGTAAACCGTTCCGGCACTGCTTTTTTTTTCACTAGAAATAAATAAGAAAAGATTGTGAAAAACGTCCTTAAAACAGCGCGATTTTTGTCACCCAGGTTTTAGAGCGTCCCGGCACTGCTTATTTTGCGACTACACCACTGTACAGCCACACACACCGTCTCGGCCGTGTTCTCGAGGGGAAGTTTTAAATGCTAATAATCAAGAACTGCGCACACGCGTTGTACGTATTTGAACTGATAAAACCGGTTCTGACTAGTCGGTCACATGATACTCTTCGTTTCTTCTGAGGGAAATGGCATAATTCATTTACATTTGGAAAATATTTTAAAAACACACACACGCACGCGCACAGGCACGCACACACATTAACAGATGCATTGGGAATTATCTAAACCAAATTTTCTCACATCTGACTTTCTTAATTTGTTAAGAAAAATTCAAATCGGAAAATAAAGTTGGAAGGAAAGTCCAAAATGCTGCTTAAATATAAAGGGCGAAGATGCTTCATAATAAAATTTTGAAACTTCAACAGCGAAAAAATTTCTAGGCCTATACTTGCTTTTGTGGCCTGGTTTCTATATTAGATACACTTGTGACGCAGTGACAGAAAAGTGTCATTTCTCGTCAACATTCGCAATTGGGGTAATTGCTGTTAAACTAACGAAAAAACCCTTTTGTGACCAGATTTTCTGAATTTCAACCCAGTACAGGGGGAACACGCAGACATTGATACAACTTTTTTTGGAACACTAAAAAATGATTTTACCAACGGAAATAATTAGAACTAATGCACTACATTTATGTATTTGTTAATCTAATATAGGATTTCAGTCGAGTTTTGGTCATAAATGAAATAATAAAATATTTACTACACACACATATTATTTGATACACACTGAAATATTGAAAATAATTATGGTTAATAGGTCTGAGATCAAAACAAAATTTGTTTTATCAATAAACTTTGTATTACAAATCAAGTTTTAAAAGTTTAACAAAGAAAGAGACTTTTAATTTAATAAAATTTCAACATTTTTAATGAGACGGGAAAATTGAAACAATAATGCCTCAGAAAATAATTTATCTCTGCAAATAATAAAGGAGAATGTGTGTGTAAAAATACTTTGGAGGGAGGGAATGTTTACCTTGAAGATGTTTTCTGAAATTTTAATGAATTAAAAATTAAGGGAAATTTTCGCGTTCTTCCTTGAAGACTTACAAAAAGAATTAGCATAAAAATAATTTTCACCATCTAAAAATGCAAAAAATTATCTTTTTGATGATATTAATTAAATTTCCGTACAATTATTCTCTCCAATTTTAATAAATTCGTAAAAAATATTTTAAACTTAATTTACAACAAATCTTTTTTTTATTTTTGCAATGAAATTCAAACTGTTTTCATAGTTTAAACAAATACTTAATTGCGTGTTTGTCTTAGATAGTTCATTTTTACGTTTTCTGCATTTCTGAAAACGATCTTGCAAAGTAGTTGCTGTTAAGGCGCATTGATACACACAGAAGATGCGTATCAATGTGCCCCGGAGTCAACTGTATCAAACTAACCCAAGAGACTTTTTTACTTAAAACAAGTGGTCACGCAAAATCAACGCTTAAAAACTTCAAAACTTAATATAATTCAGAAAAATAAATATTTTCTCCTATCTTTGAAGTAGTTTCCCTGGTAGGAAAACGTAATAATGAAATAAATCACACACCACGTACTTAGAGTAAAATTTACTTCCACTAGAAGATTAGCGGTTTGATTCATTTGTAAATTAACTTTTGACTTAACGTGGCCGAAAAATTTACCGTGTGCTAAGGGTTACAGTGGCATATATATGAGGGTATACGAACATCTTGACCCATTCCAATCATCAAAATTTAAGAACTGCATCAATGTTCTAGCGTATCAATCGACCCCAACTCCCCCCTACTCTAAATATTGTATATATACACCGTCTAATTCATGACGTTTCATCCACGTAGTAATTATAGTACAAGCATACAAATAACTAAAATTAATAATATTCAACGAAATAATGATACTGAACTATCATTATGCAGTAAAATAGGATGACATTATTCAATGTGTAGTATTAAGAAAGAAAATTCTTCAAAAACTCATTTTCTTAAAAATAATATCTAGTTTTACTCATTATTATTTGCTACTTATATGCAGAAAACGAAGAAATTCTGAACTTTTTAATTAAAACCGGAGCATATTTCAATCCTTTCAAAACTATAAAAACTGTTACTATCCCGGAATATCTAACTACTTTATATATTATTTATCCTAAAAAATAAACATTTATGAAAAGAAACTGTGCTTTATAAACTATAAGGGCTTATTAATATATTATTTCTATCCTGCCTGTCACTTCTAAACATTGCTCGTTTTCATTGAAATACGAATGACAAAATAAATATGACAAGAGGGATAAAAATTTAACTTTATTTCTCTCTCCAAATTAAGGTGACTAGTCTACTTGAAGTAAATATTAGGAAAGAGAATTCTTCCAAAGCTATTTTAAAATAAAAATAATCAATTTTACTTGTTTAGTATGATTTACTTACTAATAAGAGAAAAAAGGAACAGCGCAGGCTTTTTATTCAAATTCTGAGCAAATCCGGAAAATTTTCTGGGGCATTGAATGAGACAGATGATTTGACACAGAATGCAACAGTTGATTTGGAGTACTCGTTGATCAAATCCCTAAGCCCTCACTTAAGGCTGTTGGTTATTCATAAGCTCAGATATTAAACATACTCTCTTTCCATTTACATTTTCCTGATGCCTTTCCTTTGTGGACATGCTTGGAATTATTTAAGTGAAAATTATACATTCTCGGTATCATCTATACGCTCCCATTATACCCCCGCTTACAAATATCTGTAGTAATTAATAATATTCAGGATTTCTGGCCAGTGATGTTGAAAGTATAAATGATCACAGGATACCAAACCCATTCGTCAATGTGAAAACCCGATAATAAATGGCGTAGACCAAGGGAAAATTTGGAATTCCAACGTTGTTGGTTTTCCATTTATCCCATTCGGCCATAAAAGTGAAATATGATCCTTCGAGGCGGGCGATAATTCACCCATATGTGGGGAGAGCGTTGGGGAAGGGGAATATGCGTGGGAGTCAGACTGGAGAAATCAGAGTGGAGAGGGGAGGGTGCTCTCTCCAAAAGGCGAAAATCCCCCATGTGGGGGAGAAGGAGTATGGGTGGAGTAGGGGGATCGAAGCAGCCGTTAGTGTGTTTTGGAGCCTTTGTGAATGACCCACCTATATGGATCGGCTTGAATGGGTAAAGACGTAGACCTAGTCGTGTTACTGATTGCTTTGGCACCACCAGAAAGTAATATTTATTTTATGAAGCCTGGCAAGGGAAAAGTCGAAACTAAATTATTTTTTAGAAGAAAGCTTCAGAAAGAACTTTCTTTTGCCCAAATATTCTTCCTTCTCCATGCATTCAGTGACTGCGACATAACACAAGCAAAGCACTATAGATACATTGTTCAAAAATCAACTGACCCAGATGAAAAATATTGCTGACATCTTTTATAACTCCTCATAAACACCAGATACTATCTCACAAGCCGGCGAGAAGATGTTCCTAGCCATATACAAAGCCTCTGCTGATGAACATAATTTGAATAACCGTAGGTATGCAGCATTTCTCAAATCATCAACCAAGATCAAAGCTGACCTTTCCTCAATTCCTCCAACCAAAGGAGCGGCGGAGCAACACACGTTTATCAATATGTTTCTGTTTTGGCACCTTTAATGGTACCTTCACCAATGTTGCACCTCTAGAAGAAGAGGAGGAGTTCGAACTTGATCAAATACTAGAAAAACATGGTGAAATTTAATTACTAGCAAGTGTAAGCGAGAATGTGTAAAAATGGGTTAGCCGCTATTTGGATATAAAAACTTACTTTCAAGAACATAAAACTAACATTTTCAACCACTTATTGTAATTATGTACTTTTTCAGATTGCTATAATATTCTATCTTATTCATTTTATGAACAATGTGTAGGACTATTTTTATAAGAAATTTAATGTAGTTTAATTTTATACATACTTTAATTTTTTTTTTCGCTAGGATTCTTAGTTTTCGAGATATTTAAGTAAAGCTGAGAAATCCCCACTTTCAACCCCCCTGCACCCCAGCGGAGACTTTTAGTATGTCGTTTAGGGCACTCTCCCCAACAACTGTGCCGAATTTCAAATCTACACTATGTTTTAGATTTACAATACGTTGACTGGACTACGAGTAGAAGGGAACTTGTGAAAGGGAACGGATATAAGGGGAGGAAGGGAACATAATTGTTGATCAAAAGGGCTTGTCGCACACACACCCGCTCCGATACATACAATACTACCCTTGTATAATTATTATATAGGCATGAGGTTTTCATGAGGGTTGTTGATTCAGTACTTTTAATCGATTTTAACATTACATTAAGGAATTTTAGAAGTATTAACTTTTAAATCCCCCTGTATCTTCTAAACTATTGATGCTACAAAAACAACGTAGGACTTTTTTCTGGGAAATTTTATGCAGTTTAATTTTGTAACTGAGTGTTTTTCGATAGAACCCATAGTTTTCGAGATTTTTAAGAAAAACTGAAAAAAGCCCCCTTTAACCTCACACTATGTGCTTGAAAAAACTATGAAGCTTTTGAAAGGTTAATATCCTCCCTTTCTAGCCACTGAATTGCATATTTCTGTGGCAAGTGGCGCGCCTGCACCACGGACGTGAAATGAGGCTCACAATTTCATAGGTATTTGTACTTCCATGATTAAACTTAGGAGTTGTTTTTGTCATAATTTTCAACGCTTAAAATTGTTTCACAAGCAGGTATTCAAAGCATTTATTCCCATAATCCTTCCTGAAGAATAAAATCATTTGTGTAATTCACAGAAACTTTATCTATAACATAAAGTACAGAGCAGTGAAAACCTGTTCGAATTTTCAGCAATCAATTTTTCCAGGTAAAGAAGAAAAACAGTTTTAAGCTTACATTGCGAAACTTTTCCATTGTCTTTTTTTTTTCTTCTAAGAAATTAAATTGCTCCACCTAGTATTGAATTTCTCAAAGATTACCTCGAATTTAAGATAGAATTATTAAGTATTAAAAAAATCGAATTAATGCAAAGTTTTTTCTTCTAGGTGAGTTATTTTCCAAGCCTTCAAATTTCTTGCAATAAATTGGTTCGACGAAACAGGATCCCGATTTCAAATAATAAAGTATTATAAGAACATTACTTTCCTGGTTTCTTCGTTTCCGTATTTCTTAGTGTGGTCGCCCCATCGTAATGACGTTGCATAGTGGCAACCTTAATATTGCATCTGCACTTTTTCTTGAGAACGCCACATCATTCTGTCACAGTTTTATGAGTGGGAGAACGAATAAGTAACGATTGTGTTTGGCGATTTTTTTTTTTTTTTACAATTCGAAATGGAAGAACAAGGAGGTTTTAGGAAATGTTTTATAATTTAGACTAAAACCTCTACTGAAAACTTTTTGATGTTGCAACACGCTTATGATGAGGATTGTTTTACCCCACTGCTAGGAATAGTACATTTCAAATTGGGCTAAACATTCACATAAGACGATTCTTAAACTGGGCTCCAAGCTTCAATTAGAGGAAAAACGTGCTTTGATTCACTGGAATTATCATTTAAATATCTATGATATTGCTGAAGCTCATTTCCAGAAATTTTGACTAAAAATCTGCATACGCATCTCATTGCAGCAAAATTTGTGCCTGATAAGCAAATTATCAATCGTCTCACAGCGAGGAGTCGTTGCATCGTTCAAATGTGGACAACTTTCTAAAACAGATCGTAAATCTCCAGATTTGAACCTGTGAGCTTTCCTTTGTTCGCAAAGTTGAAATATACCTTAGAAAGTTGTTGATTTGAAACAACAGATGAAAGAAAAGAAAATTCTCAGTAAGACTAATGCGCGGTCTCAAAAAATAATTCCCAGGAATAGAAGCGATAGAAGACAATATAAAAAGGAGGAAGGTGTATAAATAGAAGAAGAGAGTATTTTGATAGACACAAGTCTCATTAATAGACACTTTTAGAAATTACTGATCTGCTTTAAAAACATTTTTTTTCCCGACAGACTACACATTTGGGGTGTCTATAAAGTCCTTACGTTATTTAAAGTAGTTGTAACTTTGTAAGTATAGAAAGAATCCGTAAAAAAGGATTAGAAAACATGATGTATATTTTTTAATAAATTTTATTCTTAGAAATTAAGAAATAGTATCTATGGGTAGTAAGAAGGCAATTGATAAATGTTATTTCTTTAAAAGAAGCTCCTACAAAATCGCAAAAGAAACGTTCCTTTTTTTTCGTACATCTTTTCATATTAATTCAAATTGCAACAACATTTAATCTGTTTCTATTTTCAAAAAACATACGGAATTAATACTCTTGAAAGAAATGACCAATCAAAATTATCGTAAAATACTGTTTTATTAGCACCAAAATGTGTTGATACGATGAAAATGAATCAAAACATGAGTTGATTTGATTCCTTCAATGAAGATAATTACTCGAAAATGAGCATGATGAGATACATTCGATCGCAAATTAGATGAAACCAATCAGGTGCCAAAGGAGCGAGAACACTCGATGAGCTCTCGGATTTCAAATACAAGTGCAATTTGTACTGTTCCTGTGAGGAGAGAAGGAGAGGTTGTCAGTATGCATTATGAAATAGAGAATGGATACAGATATCAAAATTTTTAATAAAAACAGTTTTTTAAAACTCATTTTCATCAGTATACTAAAAAAATTAGAATTCTTTATTTTAATTTATTTTCTGCTTTTCTTCGTTAAATTTAAAATTCGTTATTAGGAATATTATCGAATCTTGTTATCATTCTTTCTTCGAATTTGCTACCAGGTGACCCCACTCGTATGGAATCAAAATTTAATTAAATTAGACGATTAAGTGATAAATCGGTTCTGAAAATATCAAAACAGTGAATTGTCATTGAGAACCTAAATTGTACGAAATTTCAAAATTCCGGAACATCAGGAGGAGAGTGTAAAAAAGACCGTATGAAAAACTCCGTTTTTACTAAGCTAAAACAAGTCAAGTTAAATAAATATGAGTAATAATTAATATGTAGTGTTGAATCTTCCTATATGAGTGTATAAAATAATAGAAAATTATGAAAATGCAGTACATGGCATAAGAAATCCTGTTAGGAGATATGTGAAACAAGTATTCAACTTCTTATCTTAAGAAACAATTTGTTTGCTTATAAAATATTCGTAACTAATAAAAGCTTTGTCGAAATAAATCGTTCATTGCAGAAACCACATGAGTCATTTTGTTTTTAAATTGCGGTTATTCAATTCTAAAGGCGTGTTTACACTGTGAGTGAACAATGACAAGAATCCCAGTAAAGTCACATTATAAGAATAGATCAAAAGTATCCGGATACTTTCGGATTTTCACATTTTTGAGAATTTCTCCGGAAAGGCTAAATAGACTGCCCTTGAACTTCGACCATGTAAAGAATAGACTCTAAATCACATTTTACAGTGAAGATTCTGTCACGAGAGCAATTAAGGGGCCACCAAAAAGAGATGAAGGCAAAAATGGAGTTTGACCCATCCTGTTTCACAGAAAGCTGATATCGAGATGTAACTTGCATCAATGGTTATGTTTGATGTGCATAATATTTACACACTTTTTGATGAACACAGCACAATTATTCGGGAAGATATAAAGGTTTTATTAAAAAATCCCAAATTTTCCCGCCTGTTTTTTTTATTATAACATGCAGAGTTTTCCACCAAATTACAGAAAAAGTGACAATATGTTAGAGAAGCATTGTGACTCTTTGAAAGAAGCAGAAATTCTGTTCACTGCAGTGCCAATATCTTTCTAAATCTTAATAGTATTCAACTGGAATTTCTATATAAGTTGTCCTATATGTCTGGCTTTGAAGCTGTGCAAGAAAAAATACGCTATATTTCGCACATGCGCTGTAAAACATTATTTACTACAAATACTCATATCATACTTTCTCTAATATTCAAAGTATTTATTACAAATTTTTACACAATGCTTCTTTAACATATTGTCACTTTTTCTGTAAGTTTCGTAAAATTTGGTGAAAAACTCTGCATGTTATAATAAAAAAAAACAGGCGGGAAAATTTGGGATTTTTTAAGAAAACCTTTATATCTTCCCGAATAATTGTGCTGTGTTCACCAAAAAGTGTTTAAATATTATGCACATCAAACATAACCATTGATGAAAGTTACATCTCGATATCAGCTTCCTGTGAAAGAGGATGGGTCAAACTCCCTTTTCGCCTTCATCCCTTTTTTCGGCCCCCTAATTGCTCTCGTGACCAAATCTTCACTCTAAAATGTGAGTTACAGTCTATTCTTTACAGGGTCGAAATTCAAGGCAGTCGTTTTAGCCCTTCCGGAGAAATTATAAAAATGTGAAAATCCGAAAGTGTCCGGATACTTTTGACTAGATAGTGTATAAAACCTACCAGGTAAAAAAATGCTAATCATTGATTTAAAAAGTAATCAAATTTTTTAAAGCTCCCAGAATTTTGAACATTATTGACTCGTGTGGTTTCTGCACTGACCGATTCAAATGCAAAAATTCGTAAGTATGCGCACAATAAGAGTTATCTGATTGTTCACTGAGAGAGAGGGAGAATATGCTCTTCCAAAGGCATTACGACAATGTGTTCAAACATTAAATCCTTACTCATCTGAGCAAGATTTCTATTTTCATTTAAAAAATCGGGTAATTCAAGAATGTCAATAAAAATAGTTAGAAAATAAAGGGCAAAGTAAAACGTTTTTTCAGTTTTAATAGTTGCCTGCAATTACTTGAACTTGTTTTATAGTTAAATGTGAAATATCACCATAAATTATTATAAAATGGATCAAAGTAATAAAGTCTTATATTACTATGTGTAACAAATATTAAAAAGAATTAGTATTAAACGTAATTATGCCCATTTTTCCTAAATCTTAGTTTTAAAAAAATGTAAAGTTTCCATAAAGGTTTTCCTATATATTACACCCTAAAAAAATCCTGTACAATTTTGTTTACAGAAGTAATTATTAAACGTTTCTTGATATTGCAAGTAAATGTGCATGCTCAAATAGTGAGAATTCGACAAGTTTTATTTATGAGTCTAATTATCAAATACAGACATGATTTATTGGATTTATAAAATGAAGTCAATTCATGCTCACGCGATATCACGTGATGGAATTCATGCTCACGTGATCATTCACGCACTGTGTTAATTTCATTCCGGATTCCATTGCACGTCTTTAAGAGGTGAAATGACGTGACGTCAGAGCGTAAGAACGCATTAAAGTTAGAATGTGTCATGTGACTGCAACGTCACGTGAATTGATTTGAACTAGACAAACTTTGTAATCATTTTTTTTTCTTTCACTTTCTGATGTGCTAGAGTTTTTAAAGCTTTATACAGTTGTGGGATTCCAATGACAACACAATATTTTAATTTTTTCTTAACATAATTATCAATTGGATTTTCAATAAATTTAAGGTTTCGATTTGTATCGAGAATAAATGATATATTCAGACGCTGTTCTTCCAAAAGCAGGTGTAAACTGTTCTGTACAGAACAAACAAAGAAAGAACATTCACCAAAGTCTGAAGATAACATGTGTTACTGAGCAGATCTTATTTTGATAATAAACAAAATTAATTTTATTACAAAAAATGTATTCAACTAGAAAGAAAGAATAAGAATATTTATTCTTAGAAAGCAAGAATAAGAATATTTATTCTTAGAAAGCAAGAATAAGAATATTTATTCTTAGAAAGCAAGAATAAGAATATTTATTCTTAGAAAGCAAGAATATTGCTAGAATATTTAATCTCTGCATATGTAAAATTTAGAGTATATGTTTTAAAAAATAAATGTATCCATTTTTAGAAATAATTGACAATGTGTTCGATGAAAAATTGATTACAAGGTTCCATAATAATTATCATACTGAATTACGAAATGTATTAAAGACTAGAACCCAGAAGATATTAAATATAAAACCCTTTTTTAAGAAGATACACTTTTATGAATAGATTAAAAAGCAGAAAATAAATTTTTATCAAAAATCTCGAAGTCAAAACAAAAATCGTAAAAGCGTGAGGTGCTGAAAACAATAGCGGAAGTAAATTAATCCTTTATAAATAGCATAAGAAGGAAAACTTTAAAATATTCAGCACAGAAAAATTAAAATATATTATGAATGTGATTCAATTACATTTTACTTAGAACATCTCTATCTGTGCCTCTCGCTATTATGAGTTTTGTTTTGATCTCCAGAGCTTTTCCTAATAAAAACTTATTTCTACTTTTTAGTACACTGATAAAAGCGAATTTTTGAAAAGGCTTTTTTATATAGACTTGTAAATGGAATTTATTGCATTACAAAATGTATAAAAATAAAGTAAAATATACAGCAAGAAAGTTGTATGACGGTCTCACCGCATCTTTTGAAAATGCTACTGCGCCGGTTGCTTTTTTTCGTTTCAAATATTCCACCACTCCAAAGTACAAAGCAGAAGCATGCCTGTTGACCTCTTCCTCAGTGTCACCGTATGGTTGGGCAGTTAAAACACAGCTTTTGGTTTTCTGCAAATTGAAATTTTTATTCATGTAATGAAATAGAGAAATTTCAATCGAAATAAAAATATCATGTTCATAAAATAAAATATCATTTTGAAATTTCCCATAAAGTACGTTACGTTTTATATGTTATGGGCTTTCAATTTTGAGTGTTCTAGGCCTTAAAAGCTACTCACTTCAAATTTGAAATTTTAATTGTTTAATATACTGTCCGTCTTCAATAAATTGCAATTTATTCTCCCTTTAAACGGGTTGGTCATGCGAGTTATTGTTTTCTCACGGTAGTACTAAAGGAATCTTGCTGAAGACTTTCAACCTTACTTGTGTTAATCTATATAGATGATCGTAAGTATTACTGGAAAATTAATAAAAAATTTAAATTTGTACTCACATTTTTTATTACACTTAATTAGTGAAGAAACTGTAATTGTTTAATTAGAGTTTCTTCATTGATAAACTTTTCAATTGTAAGCCTAAAATATAGAAAGTAAATTATTTGCGTAAATTATTCAAAACTAATTGAATTTGGAAAAATAAGTCGTGCAAAAGCGCAGCGCTGTATAGTGTAGGTTAAGTTGTGACGGATGGTCAAAACGCTTTC
>BGPR01011468.1:0-35465 GCA_013235015.1 Araneus ventricosus
GAAAGTGATGTTTTTCAGGATATTGAGCTATAGCGAGTGCTTTTCAACACAAGGAATAAAAACTCGACATCACTTTCCGCGGTGACAAAACCGGTTCAATCGACCGAAAGACGAAATCGTTTTTGATCGTCCGAGAAAAATGTCGAAGAAATATGTAGTGTGCTACCTCCTTTAGGGGGCGCCATGAAGAAAACCCTTACAGCGTTTGTTTCCCTCTTCAAGTGAAATATGATGTAGTGAAAAAAAAAATTCCACAGCCAGGCCTAATTTACCATTACACTGAAGAAAACTAGGAGGGAAAAAAATTATATTATGCCCCGCAGGAATGGCGCTAGAGTTTGCCCGACGGGGCGGCCCGATTGGCCCGACAGGTGGGCACGGTTTCCCTGCAGGGGGCATGACCTGCTGTACGGGGGGACGAGTGTAATGAAATTGGTCTCAAATTTTGGCCAGATTATTATTTATCAGCTACAATTGAATGCACCGTACAAAAATTTTCCCCAACGGGTGGGCACAGCATCCCCGAACCCCCCCCCCCCCCCCGGTCCCGCCTCTGGCGGCATCCCTGATGCCCCGGCCGCCGTTTACCCTTGTTACCCCACTGACAATGAGTGAGTGAATGTTAGGTCAGTTCGAAGATTCACTGTTTAGTCTACGGAAATGCACTTCACTTCAAAAGGCACACTCAGCTGGAAGTTAATAAACCGAAAATTTAGTGAATTCCTGGAAGTCCTCGCCAATTAAAATAGTTGCATCTGCTTTTTCAAACATTTTATGTTTCTCGATTCAGTCTTGTATGATAAAACACTGTACGATATTTCCCCCCACTATTAAAATCGATGTACGTGCAACTGGCCTCACGCACCCAAGAAGTGATATTTGAATTGAGGCGTCTCAGAAGATTAAAGGCGAAGGAGGAGGAAATACAGTCGGAGGGAGCGACAGCCGCAAGAGAAGGAAGAAACCACCTGCGAATGACAAATTGCAAAAAGATGACATCCGACAGTCGATATCGGCTCGGGGCGCGACGGCAAACAACTATAACTCCACTCCACTCTCCCCCCGCCCTTTAAACGCCCCCGGCGAGAGAACTGGGGCGCGCCCCGATATCCGCCCCAGCAAAACAAACTGCTCACGGCTCGGTGCGGCGCCTCTTACAATTCCATCCATAACAGTGACAGAGGCATCGGGAGACCTATTAGGCGATCGTTCAGGCCATGACTGCCGAGGCCGCCAAGATCGCTTGCTTTTAAGTGAGGATTCATAAATAAATGGGCGCGAGATGATTTTTCACCTCGCCGGAGGTGCGTAAAAGCCGAGGTTTCTAAAGCGGAATGAAAATTAATCTTCTCACCAGCAGCTTAGGAGAATTTATCCGATGCATTAACGAATGAGTTTAGGGTTAGGAATGAAATATAATTACAGATACTAAAACATCATTTATTTTTATTATTATCTTTCATGAATACAAATTACAAACAATATGCAAGACAGTGAAAGTTTAATAAAAAGAATAACGTGAAGCAAGGTTAGATTAAAAGAGGATAAAAAGAGAATGTCATGCGATTAAAAAACAACAAAAAAATGGAAGTGTTCCCCCTCGACATTCTCGTATACAGGGTGCCCATAAATTATCTTTACAACTTTACACTTCAATAACTTTAAAACTGTACTAGATAATAACAAACGGTTTTACATGTCACAAAATAACTCATAAAGTTTCTTTTTTTCAGGTGACGCAGATTTGACGAAAAATGAGCTTTCTCCTGCGTGGTGGACGCCACAGGAGAAATTTCAGTGTGTAGCCTGGTTCATAGAGACAAAGTCCGATACCCAAGTGCAATGCTAGCGTCTGAAACAGATGGGTAACCCACCTCGTGTTTATGGAGAACACTACCTATTTCCATAAATAACATACACCAAGCCCGAATAGTTGGTCGGGACGCATATTTACAAACCCTACCCTGATAGAACTGAGGCAGGAAATCAGTCAATATCATTGGCTACGAGGAGCAGTGATGTCGTTTTCAGCTCTCGCAAGTAGCGTACGGCAATCATAACAAAACAAGAGTCGTCCTATTTTTCTTCTCCGTTTTCCTACAGTTGAGCACAGAAAACATTCTTCCGTGGGTTGTAATATTTTTAAAAATGAAATTATTTTTTAAAATATCATAAAAAATAAAACATCCCACACTGCAAGAAATTATACTAATGAAAAGTACACGCACGAGAGCAAAGAACGACGTCATCGGCTCTCGGCGAAGCGAGCCAATCATATTATCCGATTTCCTGCCTCAGTTCTATCAGGGTAGGATTTGTAAATATGCGGTCGGGACGGTGGTTCCCTTCCACACTGTGTCCGAAAGCACCTGTTGCACCTGAATATCGGACTTTGCGTCTATGAAACAAGCTACACACTGAACTTTCTCCTGTGGCATCCACATTTTTCATTAAATCTGCGTCACCTGGAAAAAATAAGCTTTATGAGTTATCTTGTGACGAGTTAAAAACCGTTTGTTATTATCTAGTATAGTTTTGAAATTATTAAAGTCTGAAGTTGTAAAGATAACTTATGGACACCCTGCATTTGTATATTGAGGTGTTTAACTTCGCTGCATATCAAAGAGAATCGAATATGCATTTTAGGCCTCGTAGATCGATTACGTTCAAAATTTGACAAAATCTGCAATTTTGGTGATAAGATCACAACTAAATTTCATTCTTCAGCTAGTTGTGTTTTTACTTTCTCGTATACGAAGTATACAAAGAGAAAGTATTGTAATATTCAAAAAATTCGAACTCGAGAGTTTGACGAACCTCAACGTTTTAGACCTCCTTGCGTCCGAAAAACACAATTTTGGAATTATGTCTGTGAACACGAGAACTCGAAAACTATTAGAGATACTGGGCTAAAACTTGGTATTCATCTTTACACATAATTTTTAGGTTTCTATCAAATTTTGGACAAAATTCGTCTACGCGAAGTCTGTCTATCAGTCTGTCCGCGTTCATGTGAGAGCTATAACTCAAAAACTTGAATAGCTAGATGGATAAAATTTGGTTCGCAGTTTTATCATCATGAATGTAGGTCCGTATAAAATTTTGGATAAAATCCGTCAAAGGGTTGACTGTCTGTCGGTCTGTATAATCACATATTTTTAATCGCAAAAACTTCGTAACAAAATTACTTAGATAAATGAAATTTGGTATGTGGTCTTCTTACATTAATTGCAGATTTGTGTCCAATTTTTGTGTCAATCGGTTAAAAAAAAGGCGCTCAAATTGCATAATTAATTTTCTAATCCGATTCTCCATGCGCTTGCATACTGGTAGCAATGTCTGTGCACGCGGAAGCTATTGAGCGAATTACGTCACTTTGTCCTTGAGCCGGCAAGAGTGAAACCCAGCAGTGTGTGATAGATGCGTTTTAATCGGTACGCATCTCTTTGAATTTGATTCTTTACCTAAATATTTCACAATCACTATAATCTACAATGAAAAACCTTCTGATAGTCATTGAATTCTGGGTTACAGTATGTTCGAATTTTTTTTATCCACGCGGCGGGAGGGGAAACAGCACCTTTTGGGGAAGTATACGAGAAAGTTTAGGGGAGACCACTCCCGCTGGTTTTTGAATCATCACGTTCACATGCAGACAAAGAGACATAACGCCACCCTGTGCTAATGTTCCTACAACCAATCCAGTTTCCCCAGTTTGGATAGGCAAAGGACCCCACAAAAAAGGTAGACAGACAGACAGTAGTCAGATTTGACCTAACATTTGAAGCAGATCTGCAATACTGGTGGATAAACCAAACGTCACATTTTATTCTTTTAGCTCGTTGAGTTTTTGAGTGATCATGTTCACTTGCAATCGAAAGGGTAAACAGACAAACTTGCCGCCAATGGATTTCGTCCAAATTCGATAGAAATCTACAGTTTCAAAGAAAAGACTAAACTTGGTGAACATACTAAATTTGAAGCCGAAAGCAATGTTCCATGTCCGCCACCTTTTCAGAAATGAAGCAAGAATTCCGATTGACCATTTCAAATACCATTGAACTAAAAAGTGCCATATTTCTCAAGACAATAAGAGATACAAAAACATAGCAAGCCTATTTACAAAAATCTGCATAAGATTTATCACATTACTTTGCTAAATGTTTTTTTTTTTTCCTTTTCAGATTTAATCATTTTAATTCTTAAAACCTTACTGTGTTTTTATGTTATTAACTCTTTGAACCCGGCTAGAGTGAGAATTCAAGTGCATCAAAAACCGGAGTAAATATTCATTCATCAAATCAGAATGAAATCTTCCCTTTCTCAACAGAAATTCCAGTAGGGCGACACCCTCGGTTGTGCGATCAACTGTCAAAAAAGAAAGGAGCTAATTTTCTCCCGTAAAATTCACCCAGGCGAACGAAACCGCCGGTGTCCGGCCTGTGTCGAATGAGGCGGGATATGGATCATAGGGTTAAGGTGACTGTATACAACTTTTAAAGTCCTGGTGTATTTTTTGGTGTTTCGATGACTGTGCATGTTCAACTTTTAAATTATTTATTCGCTTATAAAAAAAAATATGGTTTAGGGATTAGAACTTTTATATTCTTACCATGTTTTTAAAGTTTTTATGACGACTATATACAGCCTTTGACTTTCTAATAAGTTTTTTAATATCTTTAAGATTCATTTATTACGGCTTTTGTTCTTTGTGTGTTTGATGCTGATTTTGTTTCTGCACTCTGTAAATGGAGCTTTCTCTGTAGTGTGCTTTATATTTTTAAATAAATAAATATATAAATAAATGTTGACAGCACTATAATGGTTAAATGAACCATTATCAATCTCTTTGTTCCAAACCGGAGGCTTTTTTTTTTTTTTTTTTTTTTTTTTTTTTTTGAGGAGGGAGGGTTGAAGATCGGGCAGCATGCTCTGCCGCGCGTGTGCCAAAAAAGCTGCGGGAGACACTATCGAATGTTTACCTTCTTGCTATTTATTTTTATTCGTCTCTTCAATATGGAGAATTATTTCGAATGCAAAAATTAAAATATCTTACGAATTCACATTATTATTGGTTTTAAAAAATTTAGACATATAGTAGTTGCATGCGGAACTGCTTCGATCGGACGAAACTGCTCGCATGCCTGTGAGAGTGATACGTGGGAAGAGGAAGAACATCACAAATTATTAAGTAAATTTAAACTCACAAAAAAATGCCCACCCCCCAACTACTAAAAGTTTATTAGAAAGAGAAACATGTTCGGGCTCGATCAGCAGCCTTATCTATCCAACCTTCGCGACGAAAGAAGAAATCGCGCCCACCTGGCGAACTTCAAACCGGCCCGCTGCCCATTAGCGATAAGTGCTTTCTGGACCGCGATGCTGATGCTTCTTCCTTTTTCTAAAATTGTTCATCTCGCTCACCATTAACCCCTTTTCCTCCTCCAGCGAAAATGAACAGTTTTCTTTTTCCCGGCGCCTTAATTAACGAGTTTTCCGCGATCTCTCGATTAACAGCATCGTTAAAACGGTTAACCAATGAGCGAGTGCCGTCTTTGTGGACCGAAGGTTCATTTCGGAAATGGCTATCAGGGGTGGAGAGTGGGGTGGGGGGTAACGGTCATTGTCAAATCACCTCACTTTTCCAATGCGTTCCTTGGATGTGAGGCGAAACCAGAACATCAGCACGAACAAGTTAATTTTCATACTGACGAGAAATTGCTGTAAAATGATGAAGCTGCTCCAAATTTTCGTAAAATCTTATAGCTAGATTAGCACCATGTAAAAGTGCCGCGACCAGTTGTAGATTTTTTATTAGAAAATTCGCATATCGTCGCTTAACAAGCAACACCACCTACCTCAATTTTTTGAAATTTCAAATTTCAAAGAGGAAGATTCAACTGACTTTTTCGACAACCGATACTACATCTACTATGAACATGAGACCGCATGTTCCAATCAGAGAGAGAAAAAAAAATTAGAACTTTCTGACGTCATAATTTTTTTTTTCCATTTCCTCAAACTCTGTGTTAGTGTTATGAAAAAGGGCAGCATTTAGAATTTCATACTAAACTTTGACCCCTCTCCCTCCAAGACCCTTCAACCTAGCATTAGTAGCATTAAATTTGTAATATTCAAAGTTGTTTATTAAAATTTCTATTATAGATCGTTTTACGTCAGTACCTTGAAAGACGTATAAGCGGTGCTTTAGTTTCGCAAATTTTTTCCTGGACGAAAAACGTACCTCTAAGCATATTGTTGCAAAAATGTAATGTCTCTTTAATGTCTCACTAGTCTTATGTTTGGGAAGAGAGCTTTACAAGAGTAAATATAGGATGGTCGGGCCTAGACACCTGACCTTAGCGACAATTTTGGCGGCTTGGCGGCAAATTTGGCGACAAATAGATGATTCCAGAAAATGCGACCCTTTTCTCGATATCTCTATTCGGAAAGAAAATACGCTTGAATGTACGAGAAAACTCCATATGTCGTCACGGCCTGTCGGGGAGAGTATTTAAGGGCCGCGCTTGCATCAGAGAGTGGAGTGTTGATCCACTGGAACGACTTTGTAGTTTCGTCTGCAGTGCGAGCTAGGAGCCTGTTATTGTCGTTATTAGTGATTTGCTGACTGTTTGTGTTGCTAAATCTCAAAGTGCTGAACTGTTATTACCTGTGAATTGTTGTCTGTTTATGTTGCTAATCTGTGCGAGATCTGTTGTTTCCTGTTACCTGTGCTACGTGTTTTCCTGCACATTTGTGAATAAACCTTCATTCTCCATCATCCTGCGTGTTGGACTGTTTACACCATACACCCAACAGAAAGATTTCTGTAACAATATACAACCGAAAACTAACGCAGCATGTATGCAAGCAGAAACATAACTACCTATACGGACTGTTTTTAGAAAGATGATTGAATTTCTCCTACTGTTAGTCAGAAAAGGGGGAAAGTTACCGTTTGTTAGTTATAGCAGCGAGAATTCAAAGTAACTTCCGCCAATCCAAAATACAATGCTGAAATAAATCGAGCCAGAATGGAATGAAAAAAACTGCGTGCCGAATACGCTGAATGCTAAAAGATTTCTTTAAACCGTGCAAGCGCGCACAAAGAAAGGGGGTTGAGTTGAATAAGTCCGCTTATATTCTTCTTTCAAACCGAAGTTCAGAAACTTCGAATTTTGTCCATCGGCTTCAGGCATTTTCAGTCGAAGATCAAAGAAGAACAAATTCTTTGGAATCTGGCAAAACTTTCAAGACGGATCTTTCCGTATCTTCACGAATGGTTTATTATTGGAGGAAACAGACTTTTTACAGAGAGAGAGATGGGACCAAAAAGAAACCGTTCGTTTTGTCTATATTTGTACGCAGATGGAAAACGTGTTTTTTTTTATATATTTTACAGTAACTATTGCTCTGTCGCCATTTCTAGAAGTTTGTTCTACAAAGAATAACAGGACCTACAAGTTACGATTCGCGCTCAATAAATGCAAAACGTTAACAATTTTAGCTAAAAGACAAACAGATCTGAAAATGCATTGCGATAAAAAGTGGCATCGGGTAGTAAATTTATTAAATTCTAAATAAAAAAAGTAATTCTATACAGAAAAAGATGTTCAAAACAGAATAAAATTCATTCAACTACATCAGAGGTTCCCAACCTGTGGTAATCGTACCCCTGGGGGTACGCGAAGGATTAGTCGGGGGTACGGGAAATCAAAGTTGGTAATGGCGGAAACAAGAAAACATAAGGAATTACAAAATTTTATTTCCCCAAGTTAATGCTTGCTTTTTAATAACTTTACCACTTGAATAGTTGCTTATTACGGAGTGTAATTTTCATCTGTCCTTTAAGTTAATTCGAAATTATTACAATGCCAATTTCATTTGTTTTCGGCGTTGAACTAATACTATTGTAAAAATGCAATAAAATGTAAAATAAAAAATAAGTCCAGCAAATGTTATTAATTCGAGTCATTTGACTCTTATGCTAACCTAAGCCCTTAAAATCATTGATAAAAACTCCTTTGCATATACGGATAGTTATGGTGGGAGGATATGGCAGTAGGGGTACGCGAAAATATAAAGATTAATCAAAGGGGTACGCGAGGAAATGAAGGTTGGGAACCGCTGAACTACATGATCTCTTCGTCATAAGCTAGAGTATCCGCCAGAGGACGCTATAAGCCGGCAACGACAAAAACTGAAATTAAAACCTGAGACATGAACTGAAACTTTAATAATTACACACTCTTTTTCTTTAGTTTCTACCTCAGTACTGTGCGTTTCAAAAACCCGAGACTATCACTTTTGGACGAATTCACTACGGAAAGGGATGACAGGTAGTGAGTAAGGTGAGCGCTTTTCCGGAGTTCTTTGCTACGTCATGACCGCCCCTTAGACGTATCTTTTTATTAGTCTTTTTTTCGTTAGTCGTTACAGCAAATCAATAAATGAAATTAAAATGTGTCTATATACTATTAAGTAAACTGTAAACAACCCCCTTCCGTTTTTCACTTCGGCCCTATTTTAGTGAAATCAACTCCGTCTGGAGCATGCGCAAAAGCGTGGAGGGCTTCAGTATTTGAGAATGATTACTAATTTGTAATTTTCAGTAATGTATAGCATAACGTTGTATTGTGTGTAATGTATAATTGATATTTGTTAATCCAAAGGAGATCGTTCACCGTTACAATTTGCGGACTCGGTTCGTTTTAATGAATTAACAAAGTCCAGCTGATTAATCAACACTGGAAAATACGAGGTCCCCGAAATGTCAGAAAAGGTGCGACTATTTCGATATTCATATTGTTTGAATAATACAATCTGCCAATTCTGATTAAAATTTTAAAAATATTAAATTCTTTACCACAGAAGATAAACAGATTCTCTGTTTTGGTGAAATTAATTCAAACAGATGAGTGTAGCATTTCAAAGCCAGAGCAACGTTTATGTACAGCAAAGTTTATAACGTCAGAGGTTCAAGCATGTTTTCTTTTTCCATGAAATTAATGGCTTGGAGAGAGATTGGGAACACAAAAATATACAGGGTGCCATTAAAGTCCCTTACCACCCTTTTAACTACCGAATGGCTGCAGCTATCTTCATAAGAGTGGTGTCTAGGCATGGTAAAGTGACTACTACTAAATGGCTACTGGATGAAACCATTTACAGCGCTACCTGGAGGCAAACGGTGGAGTTAGTGTTATTATCTCTAAAACGGTACGAGATGGAAAAAATGAATCGCAAAAATGTAGAGCATCATCGATTTAGTACAAAAAGACACCTTATTGGTCATTATTACCAACATTGCAGGACCTTCAACGACTCATTACGGATGATTGTACCAACGTGAAACCCGCTATGCTACACTGTGTGCAACGTGAAGTTCAAGCAAGGGTCCAGATGTGCATTGCAGCTGACGGAGAAAAGTTTGAACATCGAAAATAAAGGTATCTCGTGATAACTAGTTTTTTTTTTTCTTTCTAAGAAAAAATATTTTGTCACGTGTCAGTGTAGGAAATCGCGAATAAACAAATACGTGCTTTAAGCGTTCTGTTCTGCGCATTTACGTCCACAAGGTGTCTTTTTGTACTAAATTGATGATTCTCAACAACTTTGTAATTTACGTTTTCCCTCTATCTCGCACCGTTTTACAGATAGTAACGCTAACTCCGCCGTTTTCCACCAGGTGGCGCTGTAAGTGGTTTCATCCAGTAGCGCATAGTCACTTCACCAGACCTAGACACCACTCTTATGAAGATAGCTGCAGACATTCGGTAGTTAAAAGAGTGGTAAGGGTCTTTAGTGGGCACCCTGTATAATTTAATGGTGGAAGATTCAGGTATGAGATGCTGGAGTAATATCGACTCGTTTTCCTATACTGTAAAAAATATCCGTTTCTTTTCCCGGACTTTTTCCGTATATTTGACAGTTTAAAGCTGTTTTATTGATAAAACGGTTTTTCACCGTTTTCCCCTCCAGCCATAAACGGTTTAAAACCGTCAGTTCAAATTCTACTTTTCGTCATACGGTATTGCTTTCCGTACGATAACTTTCCCTTTTCTTAAATGTAATTTCATTTCATGTTTTTAATAGGGTTCTATCTCCGCTATAGTGGAATAAGTGAATGTATTGACTTTAATTAAAAATGAACAAAAAAAATTATTTAAGAAGAAAAATATATCACCATTATTATTTTCTCTAATTTTCAAAATAAGCTTAGAAGTTTGAAGAATAATGTAGCTTTTAACATTTTGCGAAAAAAAAACTTAATTTCATTCGATTCAGAATCAACCATTTTCCATATGAAACGCGTACCGTTTAGTAGGAAAACTGACACATTGAAAACCTGTTTATTTAAAACAAAGAAATAAATGAAATATCATATTAAACAGGGCATGGTCTAACTCTTTATACATGTAGCAGTAACCTGTTGTCACTCATAAAAGCTAACCTTAAAACACGTGTTCTGGCAATAGTTGATTTTTACACCATTAGGTGGCCCCACTAGAGCTATAGTGACTTTAAAACTCAAATAGATTATTTTTACCATATTCTTTGAAGTCCCTGGTGGTCTAGTAGGTAGAGCGACTGCCTGCTAATTCTATGAACGCGGTTTCGATCCACGGCCCGGAGGCGTTTGAAGTTTTGTCACCATCGAAATCGTTCAAGTAAGTTCAATAAAAATTAGATTAATTAAACTAATTGAAATTAATAATTAAGCCTTGATTAATTAATATTCCTAATTGATAATACGCATCAGCACGTTTCAACTCAACTCGAACAGAAGGAGAAAAACGACTCAACTCAGTCGATGACGCCACTTACTTCGATGACCTAATTTTTACGGGAAAAACTTGTTCCTGTATGGTAAAAAACCGTTGTGCCTACGGATTTACTTCGTAACTTTTACGGTTTTGCACAACCAACCCAGCTGCCAGTTTAAAACCGTAAATTTTACGGAATTTTTTTTACAGTGTATGGATGAGAACACCTGAGCTAGTTTTGTAGACGATTATCTTTTGACCAGCGCTTTCACCTCACCTGAGCAACATGCAGCATATGAGAGACGAGTTGCAGCTTAGCAGAAACCTTCTTCGCTTCATGATGGGTACCTCATTTGCCTAATTGAGGGGTTGAAGGGGCCGATTCAGAATTTGATTGACGACCTTGTACTGTTCGCGCGAGAGGCGCTTAGACAGAAAATACCGCCACTAAAATTTGCATTAAAATCTCAAATCACTGAGTTCCTTACTTATGAATATCAGTGCTTCTGAACATTCAACACTTGCTACAGTCCGTGGCAGAGAGCTTCACGAAAGAGAACTGTTTCACTCTGATAAAAATTAATAAAGTTTAAGCAATCCAATAAAATGAACAAGCATAAAAATTTTAAAAAAAGATGCGAGGATAATCTTTTTTAGCCCAATCTTATTTTTAAATTGATTTTACTTTCTTAATTAGATCATTTTCTTCTTTTGCATAATTATAAAATTGGACGCAACTCATTTTAAAATTAAAATGACGCAGAGTTTTGGGAGAAAACGGGACAAACAGTAATACGGCACTTGAGTAGTGAAATGCGGCGACAGTCACATATATACGGGACGTATGGCAACTCTATCGAACGCGCATCTATGGCTGCGGAATTTGCTTCACAAGGTATGGGGTGAAATGGACTACTGCATAGATGCTACTAGTGTGACCAAGGGGAGTCACATAACACAATTAACTTTACTTAAATTACTTTTGTGTACTGATTTCATTGAGATATGTCGTAGACTTTATATTAGCGCCTCCGTGTGCAACAATAAACGAACTAACAGTTCGCTTAAAGAATGCTTCGTATGGTAGTTAAAGGAACTAACGCAAAGATGTTGCACGTGTGACAAAGGGGAGTCACATAGGGCAATTATTACGTATGCAAACAGCATTTTAATCTTCCTTCTGTATTGTGTTTAATTTTCCCCCTCCTATCTTTGCTTAAAAGGCAGTTATAGTCATTTGTAATTGAGGCAACTGTTCTGTATTACCCCGTACATTAGAATCGAATTCAGAACTGTTTAATTCAGATTAATGATAATGCAAAAATTTATCCTTTCTGTCAAGTTAAGTTGTCATTGAGTTGATTCCCACGCCGACCCATCATACTGAAAAGTCACATGACCGCGGACAGACAGACAGACTTCCCGTTGACGGATTCTGTCCAAAATTTGATAGAAACCTACAAATTATGTGTACACATCACATACCAAATTTAATCTCCGTAGCTCTAATAGTGTTCGAGTTATCGTGTTCACAGACAGACACACAGACCGACATAATTCCAAAATTGTGTTTTTCGGACTCAGGGAGGTCTAAAACGTGGAGATTCGTCAAAATTTCGAGTTCGAATTTTTTGACGATTACAATACTTTCTCTTTGTATACTTCGTATACGAGAAAGTAAAAAGAAATTTGTTCTGAGTCTCACCGTTGCCTAGCAACGAAGTATCATTAAATTTGCTTTATTTAAGAATCCTCTACTGTAATTATTTATTTATTAAATTTTGAAAAATTAATAAAAGTTGAAGGTAACATTTCACAGATATAAAATTGGTATCATTAAAAAGGTAAAATTTTGAACTTTAAGATGGTATAAAAGCATTTTTTGGGAGATAATTTGCTCCGAAGTTAATACGGAAAAACGGTTTCGATTAATTTCTAATTAACTGACTGTTTAATTAACTTTCGGACTTCGAAAAGTTGACAATAATCTTCCTCTTGTCTTAAATAATAAGCGTGCAAAGTTTGCCTGAAATTGCTGCAGTAGTTTAGGAGGAGATGTGGAACATACACACAATGACTTTTATTTATATTAAGATTTCTCACCTAATTCCATTGGGGCTCACTTCGAATATGGGGATGAGAAACCTACGGATAAGGAAACTGGTCCCGCTTCCCTGGTGGGCAAAATAATGGTAGTGTTACTTTCTGGGCCCACCGCCGAAGACGAGTGATACACCTGTACTGGGGGTGGGGGGTCCTCGCATGTGCCGCCCGTAATAGGAGCTATTGTGCGTTCGGCCTCAGAGCCTGTGTTAATGTCGCGGCGGCCTGTCATTAAGTTTTCTCAGATGCCAAGGCAGGGCGGGATTCTCTCTTTTTGATCGCCTCATGTTTCTTACTTGCGTTCTCTGGATCTCATTTGCATACATGAATGCTCCCACTATCATTTTGTCGGAGAACATGACTGTAAAAACGGTTTTTCCAACCTTTAAGAAGGATGTATCTGTATTGCATAACATTTTTTTAAATAACCAACATTAAATAAAGTTATAACGATAAAATCAATTAAACAGTTGTTAAACTGGTTGTTTAAAGTTAGAATTTTTTTATGCATAATGAAAAATGGCATTTTCTCTTCATTGCGAATGAAAATATTGCCTTTCAGATATAGCTAACGAAAAACAGCTCTCCTCAAATCTGCTGGCGAAAAAATGGCATCTAGCCAAAACAGGAAGAAAAGTTCCAATTACTTTAATTAAACAAATACTATGGATGCTGCTTATTGTAACTGCGGTCTACTTAATGTTATCAGATTTATGCGGTAGCGGCCTATGAATTCGTTTAATGGCCTACATATTGGTTTGAGGATGTCTACATCGATTAGTGTTATTATTTTAATTAGTGTTGTTAAGCGAGAGCAGACGTCCAGAAGTGGCGGTTATTGACTTTTTGTCCCAATTTTTAATAAAAATGACTTCGTCTTTTACTAATAAGTAAACATCGTAATAATTTTCTTTTAAATTAACTAGCTTTAGTTTTAAGAAATTAGTTTCCACAGAATTTGCTTCAACAACTTATACCATAAATAAATATGGTCGTCCAATTTTAGTAAAAGTTCAGCATCGACGATCGTTTGAGTATTTTTAACTTCTTTTATGTGTAAGCTCGTGCTTTATTATTTATTGCTGCGTCTTGCTAGAGTAAAATCACCAGATGTCTCGAATTATCAGTCGAATAACAACCCGAATTTTGAAATTTTGTCCTTACCAGCACTCAGCCACCGCACCCTCAATGTCTATACTGTTCATCTCAGAAAACGACGATTGGATTTGGACGATTTTACTCCGCAGAGGGGTGATACGCAGTAAGTAAAAATAGCTCTTTTCCCGCGTCCTTTGATAGGCTCGTAAACATCTCCTCATCCAACTATAATCTCACCCCTATTTTGGCGAAGCCAAAGTCGACTGTTCCGTGCGCAGAAGCACGGAGAGTTTCCGTTTCTGAAAACAGACAGGTTAGTTTAGTTACATTAACGTCCCGTTTTGAAGAAAATTGGGGACTATTTTGCGACGGACCTAGTCCTTTTGAACCGGGGTCAGATGACGAGGACGACACCTGAGCTGGCATTGTCTTCTCTTCAAACTTTCTCACCTCAACAGCGGGAGGACGGTTGGCCCCTACGTATGATTTAACTTGCAACAGGTCCACATACGAGATGGACCTTCAGGGGAATCGGGTTTTGAACCTGGAACCCTCCGGCCACGAAGCCGAGACCTAACCACTGAAAACAAACAGTAGTGTCCAAGGTGGAAGTCATGGAATACGAAGGCGAAATAACGTGCAAACAATCTCTCATATTAATGTACGAGGAGAAGGACCCTTTTACAGTTGTGAAGAAGACAGAAATTTTCGTTCGAGAGCCGAAGGGTGTTGTTACTATGAACAAATCATTAAAAAGAGATATTTCCCATCTCCAGGCATCTATTGCGGTAATGGTTGCTCACTGAGTGATCAAATTCTGCTTAAGGACAATGCTCGCTGTCCAAATTTTTCATGAACCAATCATGATGTTACCTTAAATTTTTATTGGAGTTTGGAATTTATTTTATTGAAATAAGTGGGCAAAAGAAATTCGATACGTGGTCTTAACGCCAAAATTGTAGATTTCTGTCAAATTTTGGACGTAAACCGTCATGAGGAAGTCTGTCTGCCTCTAGGTTTGGAATTTATTTCATTGGAATTTTTCATTCCTTCTGGAGAAAGTAAGGAAAAAAAAACAATTACAATATTCTAACAAGGATAGAAAGAGAAACTATTGCATTCGACAAAAAAATTCGACATCCAGACTTGGAAGAATCTCCACATTTCGGGCCTCTCTCACTCCGGAGGAATGGATTTATGTCTGTCGGTCAGTCTGCCCAGTCATCTCTGATCTATCTGTCTGTGAGCATCGTAACTCAGAAACGCAAGTAGGTAGAAAAAAGAAATTCGATACGTGGTCTTAACGCCAAAATTGTTGATTTCTGCCAAATTTTGGACGTAAACCGTCATGAGGAAGTCTGTTTGCCTGTCGGTTCGTGTGCATGTGACCACGATAACTAAGAAAGAGCAAAACGGATGAAATACAACATTTAATCACCAAAATTATAGATAAGTATCGAATTTTGTGCCAACTCCGCCAAGCAGTTGCCTGTCTGTCGGTCTATCAATTCTTGGGTTTGTGAATACGATTAACTCAAAAAACGCAAAAAGCTAGATAAATTAAATTTGATATTTGGAAATGGCATCAAAGATGCAAGTTTTTAGACAATTTGAGACCCAATATTCCGAAGGGAAGTGGTTCTAATGCATACGCTATTCTCTTCACTGTACTAAATAGCTTCACACTTAAACAGCGGCACATTGTGATCCTGTATAACAAGACGAGGGGATTAAAATCCGCTGGTTTTTCTCTTTTATAAATAAGTAGGTATCCATACTAAATTTCATTAAACTGCGTCCATTAGTTTTCCAGAAATTCAACAAAATGTAAAAATTCTATCAATTCTTAAAACCAGACAGTATTCAGATAGACAGAGAGAGAGAGACCCACAACAAACAGGCCTACCCAAAAGGGTATAAGGTAGGGTGGGCCGAAAAAAAACATATTTTTTTTCATGTCGCTGTACCGAGGTAAAGTTGCTAATGGGTGAGAAATTAAACGAGGAAAACAATTAAGGATATGAATTGATATCTTCCGCTCGCGCATCGGCAGAGAAAATTGTAAAAATTGACGAAAATAGACTATTTTTTAAAAAATTTAAAAACGTTTTCTTTATCTCTTTATTTTAGCATTAGCTGCTAAGTACTGATCTTCTTAAGAGTAATAAAGTTTATTTTATCAAAATCCGTCCATAATTTCCTGTGGCATTTTCCTTCCAAACTTGACAAAAATATGTGAAATTACTTCAATTTGCAATTTTCAGTTCCTAACTCTAAACAAAATCTTTATACCTCATTTTCTTTGTGAATTGCAACAGATTGATGTATATGCATCAAAAGAAATATTTAGGTCTAAAAATATAGCAACTTCATTTATTTTCTTTGTTTATTGTAACACAATGCGAAACTAAGCTCCAAAATTACAATATCGTTCGTTGCTTAAGAACGAATGGCAAGAATGCAGAAAATAACAAAAAAATTAACAGACCTTTAAAAAAACACTTTAGCATTTAAGACATAGTTATGTCTCTTAAATTTCTTGCATGGAATTGCGCTTTTTCTTTTCACCAAATGATACTTGGAAGTCTGATTTATAGGAAATTTCGGACATTGCGAGTAATAGCGTCGCCTCTACACTTCCACAAACGTTTTGCGATGCTTCTGATCAGCGCTGACCTTTAGATTTTGAGAGCCTGGACATAAATATGGAATTAGGCTCTCGTAAATAAAGTTTTTATTTTGAGAGCCTGGACATAAATATGGAATTAGGCTCTCGTAAACAAAGTTTTTATTTTGAGAGCCTGGACATAAATATGGAATTAGGTTCTCGTAAATAAAGTTTTTATTTTGAGATCCTGGACACAAATATGGAATTAGGCTCTCGTAAATAAAGTTTTTTTCATAATCTGAAGAATGTGATTTCTCAAAGAAAAATTAGGATATGAATATATGAATCCACCTTTTGGTCAGAAAAAAAATTATTAAAATTACTCTAAGCAATCATAGACTTTTATTATAAGATAAAAACGAAGGGGTTCAATTTTATTCACAGTGGGAAATATTTCAAATGATTAAATACGCTATGGGTAATTTACCATGTTGTTATCTGCTGTTCATTTATTTTTAATATAGGTCACTACAATTTATCATTTTTTCTTTTATGTCAAAGTTTTGGACGGTGTATGGAATAAATTTAGCTATATATTGTAATTTATTCACGATTTCTGATCTACACATAAAGTAGCTTGTTGCGATACCGAATAGCCCCCAGGCATACGCCCGGATGACCGATCCGACTCCCTACGACGCGAGTGGCTCGGGGGATATAATCATATTATGATCGCGAGACCCAGGCTCTGATACGAGTTTGACATATTGCTGAACTGCTTGCCTGTAACATAGAAACGTTCCATTCAGATACTTCACCCGACCGAATAGGAGGAACAGATTTCGCCATCATTAATGTCTTGCAACACAGGGGAAGGAGTTAAACTGCAAGTATCCATCTGAATAATTTCTGTATATAACTTTTTTTTAAAAATTGAGTTTGGCTTCCTGAAATTTCTGACAGTCTTTCTCTTTTTAAGTCGGACTGCCTCGTCTTTAAAATTTCTCGAATGTCCAGTTCTCAGATGTATTTTCTTTCATCCAGTGTCTTGACCAGAATTATATTTTCAGTACAAGTAAAAAAAATGCATTGTATTTTTTACAAGATCAATAGGTTTAAGAAAGTTTTCAGAAAGGTAACGAGATGTGTTGATTCCTCTGAACACGTGCTTTGGGCTCTGTGAACTATTTTCTAGCTTTTTATATGCCATAGATGATTTCAAAAAAGGTTCTTTTCACTTAATTTACTCACCAAGTATGCTGTTAACCACCTAGAATGTGATAATTGGGTATCATCGCGAATAGCCAAAATTTCAATAAATTTTGAAGCTTTTAGGCAGCTTTAATATTTTGAAGATATCATCGATCCTTATTGGGCGCATTTTCATCAACATTGGGGTTAGGTCTGCTATCTCCGAATTTTTCCATAAATCAGACTTCCAAGTACCATTTGGTGAGAAGAAAACGTACAATTAATTCCCCGCGAGAAATTTAAGAGACATAACTATGTTTTAAGTGCTAAAGTGTTTGCGTAGAGGTATGTTAATTTCTTTGCTATTTTCTGAATTCTTGACATTCGTTCTTAAGCAACAAATGATATTGTAATTTTGGAGCTTAGTTTCGCATTGTGTTACAATAAACAAAGAAAATAAATGAAGTTGCTATATTTTTAGACCTAAATATCTTTTTTCATGCATATACATCGATCTGTTGCAATTCACCGAGAAAGTGAGGTATAAAGATTATGTTGAGAGTTAGGAACTGAAAATCGCATATTGAAGTAATTTCACATATTTTTGTCAAGTTTGGAAGGAACGTGCCACAGGAAATTACGGACGGATTTTGATAAAATAACTTTATTACTCTTAAGAAGATCAGTATTTAGCAGCTAATGCTAAAATAAACAGATAAAGAGAAATTTTGAAATTTTTCAAAAAATAGTCTATTTTCGTCAATTTTCATGATTTTCTCTGCCGATGCGCGAGCGGAAGATATCAATTCATATCCTTAATTGTTTTTCTCGTTTATTTTCTCATCCATTAGCAACTTTTCCGCGGTATAGCGACATGAAAGAAAAAACTGCATTTTGTCGTCCCACCCTAGTGCAAGGCCGAACACGGCCGGTGGGGAGAGAACAAACCAAATCAACAGCAAATAAAAACAATGTCACAATCATTAATAGTTCAATTAAAACACTTAAAATTTAACTCCCTCGGGAGCAAAAACAGTTAAAACGCTAAAATTCACATAAATCGGAACATTAAAATAAAACACAACACGTTTCGTGAAATGGGGATTAACAGCCTTCATTGTTTTCCTGTATAACCGGCGGATGAGCTAGTGAAATGAGGACGCCAATAAGAAGATTCTTTTAATCGAAAGTCGTTTTAAAAATAAAGAATGTCTTTCTAAAAGACCACGAAACCCGAGAAAGAGAAGAAATGAGAAGCAAGAAATTCCTCTACCCCCCTCGTGAAGAAAGAAACGAACCTCATTTCCGAAACAATTCTTTTCCACAAAGGAAAGTTAATGGATCCTTCTAATTGCCCCCCTTTTCTGGAGCTCTTTAAAGTTCCAGAAACAATTTCCCTACAGAGTTGGAAGCAAGATAAAAGTTTTCCAGGGGAAAGAAGAATCCGTTTCATTGATTCAGATCAATGGTTACTGAACAGAAACTCTGCAGTGGATGGGACGTTCAAAATATACACTGTAACCCGCCGGAATGTTCTCTTCTCGACACAATATGTCGAATTTTATGATAAGCTTCGTAGTACAGTGACGAGAACCAAGGATCTATTTGGATCTAGTCCCTTTGACCGACTGGATTCAAAATTTTATACAGATTTAAAATTTTTCTGTTCAGTAATCGATTGATCGGAATCAATGAAACGGATTCTTCTTTGCCCTGAAAAACTTTCATCTTGCTTTTGCAGTGGATGGGACTTTCAAAATATACACTGTAACCGGCTGGAATGTTCTCCTCTAGACTTTCTTGTATGCGTACACAATATGTCGAATTTTGTCATAAGCTTCGTATCACAATGAGGAGAATCAAGGATCTATTTGGATCTAGTTCCTTTGACCGACTGGATTCAAAATTTTATACAGATTTAAAATTTCGACGTCCAGAGACAGTGGCGAATCCAGGATTTGGTCGAGGGGGAGGGGATTGAGGTCATAAAAGTTTGTATCGGGGTGACGATTGTCAATCCTCATGGCTCATGTAAAAAAAAAATTACAGACTTTACTCACCTGAGAATAAAAATCATAAGGAACATTACAATACTTTCGATAATTTAATAAAAATCACAATTAAATAACTAGGTACGCGTCGAAGTGCAAGTACGAGTGGAATGACTACAAAAGTGGGAAAAGTTTCGAGCCAGTCAAGACAGGAAGAAATGCTGTCACGTTTCCACTTTTTAAAAAAAGGGGAAATTAAGAACAAACAGTTGTAGCGATTTTAAATAAAATCAAGAATTCTTCCTTAGCTCTGGGGGTGCACCCCCCTCCGGATTCACCACTGGTCTGGATCATATACAAAATTTCATTTATATAGCTTGTTGATTTTTTTGTATTATCGCGCAAATACCCACGATAAGAAAAATAGACAAAGAATTAACTTTTTGACGGATTTGGTCCAAAGTCTGATACACATCTACAATTATGGCGATAGAACGATACGAAAAATTTCATCCTTCTAGCTTATTGCGTTTTTGAGTTATCGTGTCCATATGCATGTAGACAGGCAGGTAGATGGACTTCCTATTAGAAGATTTTGTCCAAATTTGTAATTTCAGTGCGAAGACCATGTACCAAATTTCAACTTCCCAGCTCATTGTGTTCTTGAGTTATGGTGTTCACAGCAAGACAGAGAATTCCCAAAATGGGGAGGGGGTACTTAGGCAGACGTCACACATGGAGATTTATTAAAATATAGAGGTCAAGTGAGTTGATGACAACGAAACCTTCTCTTTCAATATACTTCGCATACGAGAAATAATAAAAGTGCTCAAATATATAGAGAAGGAGAAACTTCATCCAAACCGTGTCAATTTATGTAACAGACTAGTTACGTGATAAACATAATTGCAGACAGTGGCGAATCCAGGATTTAGGTCTGGGAGGGGAGGGGGCTGAGGTCATAGACATTATGTATCGCCGTGACTTGTAAACCAAAACACTTTAACTTTACAGACTTACTCACCTGACAATAAGAATCATAAACAACACTATAATAACAACACTATAATCCTTTCGACAATTTAATAAATACAATGAAATAAGTAGCCAAAAATTGTATTCGACTGCCTCAACGTGCAAGTATGAGGGGAATGACTACAAAAGTAGTAAAATTTTCGAGCCTGTCAAGCCAGGAAGAAATTTTGTTACGTTTCTTTTTTAATATTATTATTAAGGGAGATAAAGAACAAACAGTTGTAGTGATTTTAAATAAAATCAAGAATTCTGGTTTAGCTCGGGGGGGGGCTGCAGCCCCATAACACCCCCTCCCAAATTCGCCACTGATGGCAGATGTCATTTAACATCTAAAAGTTTTTGAAGTTTAGTTATATTAACGTCCCGTTTTGAGGCAACACAAGGGCTATTTCGAGAAGGTACCTCGTCATTTTGAACCGCGGTCAGATGATGAGGAAGATACCCGAGTTGACACCCTCCTTTCCAAACTTCCGCACCTCACCAGTTTCCCATCCGGCTCTTTTCGCCTTAAACCCAATAGGGTAGGCTGAGTCGGGGTGGGTTGTGTATTAGGGTGGATCGAAAATTCAAAGTGTGGATGAAATAATCGGCGTAGAGTGCAAAAGTTGTCTTTTAAGTGTACTAGCATACATGCAAAAAATTTTTTAACTTTGTTTAACCCTTTATAAAGCCATTTTTTCTAGTAATGGCATAATAAAACTTTGGGGTTGAGGTTCATTTAAAAAAGGAAATTCATTTAGCTTATTGGATGACATTTTTTGTTAATTAATTAAAAAGTCAAGGCACTTTGTTACGGTTTGAGATAAGAAACTGGAACGTTTGGGATTTCCTTTCATCGAAAAATTTGCTGAGAACTTTAAAATAGCCTACCTCGTACGTTTAAAAATTGATGAATTAGGTGGGAAGTATACTTCCCACCGCCTTTGAAAGGGTTAATTTCTTCCTGTGTCCCAAGACACTTAAATATTTGCAAAAAAAAAACTATTTTCATGCAAATTTTGAATTAAAAACTAAAAATGAGTTAAAGAAACGATTTTTCAGGGAAAAACGTTATTTTTTATTATTAAGTGAATATAGTATGAACGTAGTATACTTTTGCTTATATAATATTATTCAGGGACCACAACTACCTTTTCTTCTTTTCTATATTTTAGAATATAACACAATTTTACTTTATTTCGAAGACAAAGATAAACTACACTACAATCCCGACTTTTCCTAAACAAAAACGCATCGCTACAGGGTGAACTTTCGCAAAAGCGTTCTTTTATTCCTCCCTACCTTGTTGTTTGAATGAGTTAAAATCGTAAAAATGTCAATTTTTAACTATTTTTGGAGCGCTTGGGCCACACCAGGTGATATGAATGAATTTGAATAATAATAATAAAAAAAACCTTAAACTAATATACCCAAAACAAAACTTTCTTACCCGGTGCTAAAGGGAATTTTGAAAATATGTTTTTATAAATTTCCAAAGAATGGCATTTTGAACTATTTTTGGGGCACTGGAAGATATGAATGGATTTCAATAAAAGAAATTATATAATCTAATATACTTAAGACACAACTTTCCCACGGCGCGCCAAAACCCCTCCCCCCCCCCCAAAAAAAAATCCTATTGCTTAGCAACAGATTTGGAAACCCTCCGCGCTTTTGCGCATGCGTCGGAAGGAGTTATTTTCATCAAGATAGGGGGAAAGTAAAAAAATGGAAGGGTGATGTTTACATTTTACTGAGAGTGATCTAACAAAGAACTCGGGAAATGCGCTCATATGACTCATTGCCTGACAGCCCTTTTCAGTGTAAAATCGTCCAAAAGTGGTAGTCTCGGAATCCGTTGCTCAGCAGTATACTTTTCGATCCACCCTATTGTGTATTCACCTCACCGGCGGAGGACGTCAGATTTAGCGTGCACCAGGCACGCATACACGGTGGATCTTCAGTGGAATCGGGTTTCGAACCTGGAACCCTTCGGCCATTAGCCGAGACATTACCACTAGGCCACCATAGCCCCTAACTGTATTTGAAAGAAAAGAAATTGAGGAACACAAACTACAACTGAGAAAAAATATTGCTTTCTGAAGCACTGCTTCGGTTGAATGTACGCCACTGCATCCAACCATAATCTAGGTGGAAAATTCGAATATATAATGTCTTCTTCGCAGTTATTTTTTACAAGTAGTATTCAGTAGAATCTTCACCGTTTGCATCGAGAAGCCCTTTACATCCTTTTCAATATGCAAAAGTCATGTGAAACTGTCAACACGGTCAGAGGAGAAAATAAGATCCTACATTTTTAGAGAGAAACGCCGGGATCAGAAGACGTCGCTTTAGAAATATCGGGAATGCTTTTTTCCTTCTCTTTCCGCACTGTTCAAGATTCCGGCCGACAGCCTTTCTCCCCTTCCTTTTCTTCCTGGGGAATATCTCATCTTCGAGACATACTACAGGTACCGATTTTGGTATTCGTTAGAGAGACGGAGACAACTTTATCCCCATGCTTGGGTTGGAATAGCGACCGCGTTTCGGTTATTTTTCAAAAACGGAAATCCCTTTGCTGTAAATAAATAACAGTTTTGGCGGGCAAGCTGCATTTGAAGTGAAAACCGATGCTGTTGTTCGTCCGCCATGTTTTTAGATTATCAAAGCAGGAGGCCAGATTGAACTACTACTACAAAGTTCAATTTTTGGAAAGTTCATACATTTTTTTCCACGATACAAATGTATACAAAGACAACACAAAATTAGAACTTCGAAAAATAAGTTAAAAATTATAAAAAAATAGGCATTAATAAAACCTTAAAATAAAAGATAAAAAAGCAAAATAGAACGAAAAATACAATTAGAATGAAAGCAAAATGGAAGGAAATTGTAAAAGAACCAAAATGGCGATTCTCCTCAGAGGCCACACGCCATTGTAGCTCTGAAGCAGCACAAAAATTTTCTGAATAAAGGAAAGACTATTAATCAAAATTATTCTTTTATGTGGCCCGAATTTTTGTCCAACCCCTGAAAATAACAAAGACAACACACCTACTTGCAAATCATTTACAAAAGGCTTATCAATTTACGTTTCAGAATATCGACAGGAAAAACTGTAATAGCGCAACACGCCATCATCAGTTCTCAGTTAGTACCAGGGTTGCCATATTGGCCTTTTTAAGGTCAAATTATGGAAATTTGGCCTTTTTTCAAAGCCCTTGGCCTTTGAAATTTTCATTTGGCCTAATATTCATGTTTGGCCTTTATTTCCGTTAAAGACTTTTAGAATAATTTTAATTACTTATTCTATTGTTTTTAATAAATTTTTGATACTACACATTTCAAATGATACATAATGAGCTGTCAAACGAAGTAGCCCTTGAATAGAACAAGGATGTTTTAAATTTCTTTCACTTAAATTTTAGTTTAATAATAGAACATTGAACATATATGCCTGTCAAGTAGGATTCGTTTTCATGAAGGATAGCTGTTTTTCTAATAGCAAATGAAGTTTTCAATCAATTTGCCAAATTTGGCCTTTTTTTGTCTTATTTTCAAGACGGTTTGGCCTTATTTTGATCTGGCAACCCTGGTTAGTACTGTTTTCTCCTTTAAACCTTAAAAGACCGATTTTTTAAAAATTGATTTTAAAATGTTTTTTCTTTTTTTACTCATTTCTTGAATAAAACATGAGAAAAATACTTTAAAGAGTCTCATTTTGTTTTAAGCATGATTTATGGCTAAAAATCAGTTTGTTACCAACTGCCAACACTGGGCTTTATTTCAGAAAAAAACTTCCGTGTTAAAATTCTATGATGTCAAGCACAGGTGAATTTTAATAACTAATAATTCAGATAAGGAATTTCCTTCAACATTGCAAAATAAAATATTTATTCTCAAGCGTACAAACAAAGCCTCGGAGGGGGGGACGTCAATTTAATTTTAATTTTTTATTGGCACTCAGGTTGCCATCTGTATGTTGTAAATTGATTTAATAAAAATTGCAGTAGGTATCCTATTGGCAATAACAGACATTAGAGCTACAGTCTTATTCTCAAGATTTTAGGACACAAAATTGGGTATGTTTCTTAAAGGCAATACTGGACCTTAAAGGGTTAAGATAGGTGAACGAGCTCTGCAATGCGTGTTCCAATCAGTCGGAGTGGCCTCCCCTAAACTTTCTCGTACACTGCTCAAAAATTTGTCATTTCCACTCCCCCTGCGTAGATAAAAAAAAATAGAACCTACTGTAATCCATAATGCAACGAATATCAGAAGGTTTTTCATTTTAGATTATAGTGATTGTAAAATATTTAGGTGAAGAATCATATTCAAAAAGATACGTATGCATTAAAACTTAGCAATATTTATTTTCCATCACACTATAGCAAGCTCCGCTAATGTGAGGGCACCAGCGAGCGAAGACAAAACAGGAGATAAAACGAATCTATCACAAACTCCCTCTCGAGGACAAAGTGACGTAATCCTTCCCCTTGCTACCAGTACGCATGCACATGGAGATTAGTTTTGAAACGAATGCTTAACAAGTATGCGATTATACAGACCGACAAACAGTCAACCCGTTGACGGATTTCGCCCAAAATTTTATACGGACCTACATTCATGATGATAAAACTGTGTACCAAATTTTACCCATATACCTATTAAAGTTTTTGGGTTATAGTGTTCACATGACCGCGTACAGACAGACAAACAGACTTCCCTAGACGGATTTTCTCCAAAATTTAATAGAAACCTACAAATTATGTGTAAAGATAACATACCAAATTTCATCCCTTTATCTCTAATAGTTTTCGAGTTATCGTGTTCACAGACAGACAGACAGACATGATTCCAAAAATGTGTTTTTCGGACTCAGGGAGGTCTGAAACGTGGAGATTCGTCAAAATGTCGAATTCGAATTTGTTGACGATTGCAATACTTTTCTCTTTGTATACTTCGTATACGAGAAAGTAAAAAGCCTATGCGCGAAACCTGTTACAAGAAACTGTTATAAATAATGGGGGCGGTATTTTCTCGTACAGCGAAGTATAGAATGCAAAAGAATTTCAATCGTCGAAAAAATTCGTCCGTCTGTCTATCTATCTCAGAAAACGATAACTCAAAAACGCAGTGAATGAAATATGGTAGCTGGTTTTTTACACTAAAAATTGTATATTTTTTATCTAATCTTAGACGAAGTCCGTCCGATTTCATGTAAATACGATAACTCAAAAACACGGACAGTTAAAGGGAGGAAATATGGCATATGGTTTCCTGACCAGAATTTTAGATCTTCAATAAATTTTGATTGATTGACCATTTTGACCATTGGTTTTCTGAATTTTTTTTCCTCCATACAGAAATAACATTTAAAATATAATCTTAAGAATGTTATTAATAATCCCGACAACCACTGCTGAGTTCGAATTTTTCAAAACTTAACCCGCGAGGGGTGTCCGAAACCCCAAGCTACGTAAAATGTGAAAAATAATAACTTCCTTTTAATTGAAATGAGTCAAATCCATGCTATCTGCCTTTTAGGTCAGATTTAACAGACGGAACGTGCTTCAAGTGAAAATTCTTTTATTTTTACTTTCTCGTATACGAAGTATACAAAGAGAAAGTATTGTAATCGTCAAAAAATTCGAACTCGAGATTTTGACGAATCTCCACGTTTTAAACCTCTCTGAGACCGAAAAACACAATTTTGAAATTATGTCTGTCTGTGAACATGATAACTCGAAAACTATTGGAGATAAAGGTATGAAATTTGGTATGTGAACTTCAAACATAATTTGTAGGTTTCTATCAACTTTTGGACAAAATCCGTCAACGGGAAGTCTGTCTGTCCACGTTCATGTGAACACTATAACTCAAAAACTTGAATAGCTAGAAGGATAAAATTTGGTACACAGTTTTATCATCAGGAATGAAGGTCCGTATCCAATTATGGGCCAAATCCGTCAAAAGGTTGACTGTCTGTATAATCGCATACTTCTAAACATCATAACTCGTAAACCCTACGGCTTTGATAAATAAAAATTGGTATCACGGATGCTAACACTAATTATAGATCTGTGCCTCATTTTCATTTCAATCAGTCGAAAAAAAGGCGTTCAAATCGCCTATTTGTCTTTTCTCGTCACACAATGATGCGAGACCGTTATTGCATAATTGCACGATTCACTTGCGCTAATCCTTTCCGCTTCTACCCACGCCTTTCGCCTCCAAGCTTCCGATTCCCAAGCTTTTTTTTCTCCACTGCGTTAGGGACGCTTGTTCGTTTTACTGCCTTTTAGCTTATTTTTTCGCCACATGTGTTAGGAGTATATGATAAAGTTTAAGGAAGACCACTCCCGCTAGTTTTATTAGAATTCACTATAAGGGATGTGAAACACCCTTTTGCACGTCCTCGCATCAGGTTTCTTTGTTCAATTGAATGACCGTATTATGGACAATAAAATAATGTTGTCTCGCTATTTAAGTTTTAGTGAGGAAGCAAGTGGATTTAAGAACATTCTGTATTTCTAAGATGTAGATTTTAACGGAGAAAAGACTTTTATACTGCATAATAGTGTAAGTGAAAATGACAAGACAATGTTGGAAAAGTTATATTATTCTTAGCGCTATGTAACTGTAGTCAGCTGTTACCTATCTTATCCGCTTTCACAAAAACTATTGGAGTGAAAGCTTAAAATTGTAGAAATTATTCTGAAAAATAAAAGTGTCATACGCTCTAAATTTATTAGATCCAAAGACAAAGTTCATCAGAATTCTTATTTCGATTTCTTAAAAAAATAAAAAAAGGTTTCCTGTGTACCTAAGAAAATTAGAAGCAATATTTTTTCTTTCCAAATTGTATAACGATTATAAAAGTGATGCTCCTTTGCTATAAAACATGTTGAAAATATTGTATGTAAGAAATATACTTTTCTGGTATGTTCGCAAGGCGCTGAATAACATAATGAATTATTTACTCAATTTTTCGTCCAAAAATTTGTTCTTGTATAACTAAAACTGTATGCATAAATCATTTGGAACATATATAGCATAAAAATGTTATTAGTTTCGCTTAAATAGAAAAATAACGAATTGGGGTGTCGCACACTTCCTTGCGCGTCTTCGCGTTACTCTTCGCAGCGCGCGTCCTCGCGGGTTAAAAAAATAAAAAGCAATTTATCATTCACAACTGCATAAGAAAAAACGTCAAACCTAACATTTCTTTATATGCAAAATAAATTATGCGAAGACTTCAATTTAGGAGAGACAATACATAAATATGCTGAAATCAAAGCAAGAAAAATAAAGCCATATTCATTTTGTTTCTCATTTTATATCAAACCTTAAAAGCCCGATTTTTTAAAAATTGATTTAAAAATGTTTTCTGACTTTCGTTTCTTGAATAAAACATGGGAAAATACTTTAAAATATCCTATTTCGTTTTAAGTATGGTTTATGGCTAAAAAACTGTTTGTTACGAACTGACAACACTGATCTTTATTTCAGAAAAAAATTTCCTTAATAAAATTCTATAATGTCAAACACAGATGAATTTTAATAAATAATAGGAATTTCCCGCAACACTGCAGAATAAAATATGATATTCTCGAGCGTACCAACAAAGCTAAAAAGATGCAGTCTCAAGCGAAAAACGTCAATTTATTTCTAATTTTTATGAGCACTCAGGCTGCCATCTATATGTCGTAAATTGATTGAATAAAAATTGCAGTATGTATTCTATTGGCAACAACAGGCATTAGAGCTTCAGTCTTCTTCTCAAGATTTTAGGAGACAAAATAAAAATTGGGTATGTTGCTTAACTGATTTAAAATCGTCGTTTTCGATGAAATTATGAAAAAGAATTTTATGACTAAATTTTGTAGCCTGTTTAATCAGATTTCTAAAACTCTCTCACTTTTTACTCTACGTGAATTACAAATGGAGCTACAGCTATTTTATTACCGAACTGTAAGCATTATTTTATGTTGCATGAAAACTTTAAATGTGTTTTCTGAAAAATGATATTTTTGTGGATAACTGTCGACCGTAACAATGATTTCTCAAAAAGTTATTCAAGTATTGACATGAAATTTTCTGAGATTGTTTTCTGTAATATGCTTGATGTTTTCCTCTAAAAACTAAGGTCAATTTTAAAATCAAGTATTATTTTTAAGTGTTTAAATATAAACGAAAAGCATTTTTTATGAAAAATTACCAGTTTAGTAACTATGTTCAGCTATATCTCAAAACTATTTTGAAGTACAAGAAATATTTTAGAGCATAACACAGATAACTGTGATAAAAATGTACTCCTACAAGGATTTATGTATATTTAGAATATGATTTTGTCTATGGCTGTTAGCGTAAGGCAAATATTTTAGTCCTTTTTCTTCAAATTTCTCTGTTTTTTTTTTTAAAAATATTATTTTGAAATCCTAATTTTACAATATTTTCATAGTTTTAAAACATATGCAGTTGACAAATAACATTAAAATATATATATATAAGTTATTTTTCAAAAAAATGTCTCCGAACGCAGTCGGATACCTTAAAGGCAACACCGGGCCTTTAAGCGTAAATATGAGTGAGTTATAGATTAAGTATTACATTCCAGATGGGATTGAGTGTTGTATAAGTTCCTTTCCTTATTAAAAATTAAAGATTTTATTTATTCATTTATTAGGGGCTCTATTTGTGCCCGGAACCTCAAAAGTCAAAGGACAGTGTAGAACAGAAGTGAATATTATGAGCATCAGTCCAAGTCCGCGGCAGACAGAGAAGTCCTCATCCACGCTTTTGCACACTCTTCCCATACACAGACTTTCGAACACTTTTGAAGTTCGTAATCGGTGAACAAATTAAGCGGAGGTTTTTCCTTAAGGGCCGATTTAGAACCGACGTCGCCAATCGAATGAGAAGGCAGTGCGCATGCGCGCATCCGGATCATCCTGCCCCATCCCCGAAGACTCTTGCCGCCGTCCGAGAGAACCGGATTGCTGCTTCCCGGGACTGCATCTCCCAGACAACAGGTGAGTGATCAACCCTTTCTTCCGCACTCGCGAACGACACGCAGGTGGGGATGGAAGACACTCAATGTGTCAGCAGGAATATCGTGTTTTGCATAGGCTATCCCAGCACAAAAACTCGTTTGGTGCACGTTTCCGAAATAATATCAGACGGGAGGAATCAAACACACTAGATCAACAGAGGAGCTTCTCTTGTAAACGCCAAATTTTCATCGATGAAAAAAAAATCACTTAGCTAGGTCTTTGAGTTCCCAACCCTCAGAGATGTGCGCTATGAATCGGAGAGTGGGAATATAACGATCATTATTATAATTTTGTGAGATTCAAATACAGAAGTAGTGAGCAAAAAAAAATGTTCATTTATTGCCAGCTTTTTGAGTTTCCGGATACGTGATGAAGTTTTGATTGTCACTACACGATTTCTAAAGCTTCAAAAGGTATAGATTATTATTATCTTGCGAGATTTAAACAAGTAATGTTCAGTAATAGTGAGCTAAAAAAAATGTTCACTGATTGCCGATTTTTTTTGAGTTCACGGATGCGGGGTGAAGTTTTGATTATCACTACATAATTTATAAAGCTTCAAAAGGATTATTATTATCTTGCGAGATTTAAATACGAAAGCAATATTCAGTAGTAGTGAGTAAAAAATATTTTTCATTCATTGCCAGGTCTTGTGTTCCCGACACTCAAAGAATGTGCATAGAAATTTAGAGGGCCATTACATCATTTCCAATGTTTGAGAGATTATCAATTATTATCATTATTTACCGAGATTTAAATATCGGAGTAGTAGAAGTTCAGTAGTCGTGAGTAAAAAAAAATGATCACTCATTGCTGGGTCTTCGAGTTTCCGACAGTCATGAATGTGTGCTGAATTTTAGAGGGTCACTACACAATTTCCAAAATTTGAGAAGACGTCAGTTATTATTATCATTTTGTGAGATTCAAACATGGAAGTATTGTTCAGTAGCAGTTGGTAAAAAAAAAAAAAAAACTGTTCACTCATTGCCGGGTCTATGAGTTCCTGATACTTACGGATGTGTGCTGGAAGTTAGAGGGTCACTACATAATTTTCAGAGCTTGAGAATATACCGATTATTATTATTGTTTTGCGATACTCAAATATGGAAGTATTGTCAGTAGTAGTTGGTAAAAAAATTCACTCATTGCCGGGTCTATGAGTTCCTGATACTTACGGATATGTGCTGAAAGTTAGAGGGTCACTACATAATTTCCAGAGGTTGAGCATACATCGATTATTATTTTGCGAGATTCAATTACGGAAGTATCATTCAGTAGTAGTGGAGGGAAAAAGTCTCAACTGTTAAAAATAATCATTAGCCAGTAAAAACGAAATAACTCTTTTTCTGACATCACTGAGCTTAATTTCAGAAAAAAAATTCCATCATAAAATTTTATAATGTCAAACACAGATGAATTTTAATAAATAATAGTACGGATAAGGAATTTCCTTCAACCTCGCAAAATAAATGTTCTCAAGCGTACAAACAAAGCAAATAAGATGCAGTCTCAAGTGAAAAACATCAATTTATTTTTATTTTCTCATCAGCATCTAGGCTGTTATCTATATGTTGTAAATTGATTTCATAAAAAATTTAAGAATGCATCCTATTGGCATTAGAGCTTCAGTCTTATTCCCAAGATTTTAAAATATAAAACTGTGTTTGTTGCTTAAAGGCAACACTGGGCGTTTAAAGGTTAACTATATAGACTGTAGTATTCAACTCTGTTATTTAAAGCCAAAAATTCCCTCAGAGACGTATATTATCATCAGTAAATTTGAATAGAATTATACCATAAATTTAAATTCTCACTAGAATTTTTTTGCCTCAAATGCTAGCATTTTTTTCTTTTTTTTTTAAAGTTTCTAACCTCGCATGGCAAAATTTCCCATGTAACACAAAGCAAACGATTTCTCATGCTCAAAAACAATTTCTCTTCTGCTATGCACTATACCAGTGCTGCGCAAACCAAGGGTCAATACCTCTGGGGTCGCGAGAAAAAAAATTTGCGGGTCGATAAATTCAAAGAAATTTATTTCACAATAAAAAATTTAGGGCTTTTCTTCCAGAAAAACGTGGTCGCGACCCCTCTTTTGTCAAAGTGAGGGGGTCGGAATTGGAAACCAGTGCACTATAAAGTTCTGAAGCAAACGTATTATCGATGAGGCATTCATTTTTCGACAAATAATATATTGTTACAAAAATCGTTCTGTGGGTGTATGGTGTAAACAGTCCAACAAGCAGGATAATGCAGAATGAAGATTTATTTAGAAATGTGCAGGAAAACACGTAGCACAGGTAACAGGAAACAATAAATCTTGCACAGATCAGCAACGTAAACAGACAACAACTCACATGTAATAACAGTTCAGCACTCTGAGATTTAGCAACACAAACAGTCAGCAAATCACTAATAACGAAAATAACAGCACTTTCAATAGCGCTCAGCTCACCGGCTTCCTAGCTCGCACTGCAGACGAAACTCCAAAAAGTCGTTCCAGTCGATCAAAACACTATTCAATACCGCTCGACGTCTAACAGCTTACCAGCTAGCCCAGCGGATAGAACTCCCATGCAGGTCACATGGAATCATCTAGTACATTCAAGCGTATCTCCTCTCCTAATAGAGATATCGAGAAAATTCCAGCACCTTTGAGATCCCATATTTCGTCGCCAAACTCGCCAAATTTGTTGCCAAGTCCCCAAGATGGTCCCCAAGTTTGTCGCCAAGGTCAGGGGTCCAGACCCGGCTGCTGCCAGTATCCCATATTTAGCCCTGTAAAACTCTCTTCCCAACCATAAGACTCACATTGCTGGGAAGCGACTTTCCATGTTTGTAACAATAAGTTGAAAAACCAACATCAGCGCACACATTTTTCAGGCTTCTTTTAAGTAAATAAATTTAAATTATAACAGTAAAGTCACTCTTGTATCAGGGATCAAAAATGTAGAATTTTTAATCAATTTTTTACTTTTTAGACTTTGTAATTAGTTAATATAAGAATTAATGAATATAGAAATGTTTTTTCTGGAATTTTCATTACCAGGTGCCGCTATACGCATGGAGTCAAAATTTCAATAAATTTACCGATGAACTGATAACTAATTTCTGAAAATGTTAAAATAGTGTAATGCCATCGACAAAACACAAGTGTGCAAAGTTTGAAAAGTTTAGTACATCAGAAAATGAGTGAAAATTCGATTACAAAATTCCTTCTTTATAAACATGAAACAGATCAAGCTAAAAAAAAAATAGAAAAATGTTTCGGAACAAATTTCGTTCTTTATCTATTATTCTATGGTCGAAATTCCTAGCACTTTAAACTTTTCAAATGATGGATATCGTAGACTATTTATTTCAACACCCAAACAGCAGAGAGAACACCAAACATTTCATAGAAAGTGTGAGCATCCTTACACTCAATGCATTTTCTTGAAATCAACAACCTCTTATCCCTCTAACAAATTTGGCACCAGTTCACAGTGGCGTAACAAGAGGAAATGGCATCCAGCGCACAGTATTTTTTTGCGTCAGGGGACATCAATAACTTATTTGTTCCCCTTCATTACGCCACTGCCAGTTCATCAAGACTTACCATTCGATGTATAGTATGAAGATGACAGTTGCGGTGGGGTTGGCCACCTGGAGTAGGCTGAACTTAGCTACAGCTTTATATTTTATACGGATACAGGGTGGTTATAAAAAAACTTTGCCGATATATGACCCCTTAGAGAGCAAAGCGTTCGAGGAAACGGAATAAAATTTCAAATGCAAGAATGATGTGCAAAACAATAGTCTTAGCTCTCACAGTTACGGTTTAGTGAAAAAATTTCGAAATTTTCAAATAACAACACCCACTTTTTTTTCCCCCACGGAAACGCGATCCTCACATTGAAAAACTTAAAGTGGAGTTGGAACGATATTTTTAGCGCGAAAAATGGCGGTGCTAAGTAGAGACAAAAAAGTGGGGAAAATAGAGCTTTACTACTGCTTTCTCTGTCTTTTATTGGTTGTCTTCACCTTTTTTTATCTCTACCTAGATCCGCCATTTTTCGAGCTAAAAATACCGTTTTAACTCCATTTTAAGTTTTTCAATGTGAGGATCACGTTTCCGTGAAAAAAAGTGGGTGTTGGTTGCTATTTGAAAATTTCGAAATTTTTTCACTGTAACCGTAACTGTGACAGCTAGACTATTGTTTTGCACATAATTCCTGAGCGCATACCCTATAATACCTGCATTCAAAATTTTATTCCTTTCCCTCGAACGCTATGCTCGCAAGGGCTCATATATCGGCAAAGTTTTTCTATAACCACCCTGTACGTACATTCACTATTATTTTTTGGTGCATCGAACGGATGTTTTTTTTTGTTCCGCATAATACATGAGCAAAGGCTCTAATCAAAATATTCCCGTCTCGTACAAACTCTTATTTATTTAAAAGTTTGCCCAGAAGAAGCAGTTTATTGGCCTCACGGCAGTTTTGGTTATCTCCTATTTTAGGACCACAGCCATGATTAGAAATAATGACGAATCCACGTCAAAATATAGCATTATAATCATATAAAATGAAAAACTGAATAATACAACGTCAAAAAAATGAAAAATAAACTAATTATAAAGAGGAAAGTCTAAGTTTTTGTTATGTATTTAGACTCATCAAATGGTCCCTTCCTCTTAGATCACCCTAAATTTGGGACCGTCTGAGCACTAATCTTTTGTTTGAGGACTTTTACTGCAGCCTCAAAATAGTCGATCATTTTTTAACTCACTCCTAAACCTTATTCTAAGCGCCCTCTAGAACCAAACTTTAAAAAATGCTCTTTAGCTAAATTTCCGAGGTTCCCACAAGGTCCCGTTTTACACTCAGGTTGAGGAAAAGAGCATAGGGCATTGACATTCAAATGAATATCTCAGTCAATCAAGTTTATTCAGACTCACGAAGTCTATTAAAATATGCGTAAAGATTATTCAAATTCTTGTTACTTTCTTGCACGTGGCAATATTGTTTGCTTGATTGAAAAGGCAGGAAATAGGAATAAATCCGCAATGCGCATGCGCAGTATCCATCCGAATTCTATCTTAATTTTCATATGGTCCCAATCGCTTGAAATCAAAAACGGTTTCGTGGTCTTTTTCCAAGTCCATTCATGTCCAACATACTATTTACTATCAATTAAAAGAGTCCACTCCGAACTGGCTCGACTTTATTTCCAGCGCATCAACAGCCTCAATAAATTTTTACGCTGTTAAAGCGAGCGCCCGAATTAAAACCGGGATTTCAACTCGTGCGTAGAGGAGCTTTTCTCTCGCAGGAACCCTGACCCAGAAAGTGAAACGGAATCGATTTTCTGGCCGCCTTTCGGGCTCCTTTTGTAAATAATAAATTCTCCGGAAGCGTCTACCGCCAGATCCGAGAGCGGATGAACGCGACTGGTTAGGGTAGCTGAAACAGCTGCGGGCGGATTAGACACGCAACGGCGAATCTTCGCTTTCGAGAAATTAGGATGCACCCCCCAAAAAATCCCTGTCGGCAATCCGGAAGACTGAAGGTAGATTCCTTTTGTCCGGAGGTGTAAGAAAGAGGAAATTCCTCCCTACCCTTTGCCATTTCCAGCCCAGGTTGGAGCTATGAGG